>JADGIL010010006.1:0-17645 GCA_020352625.1 Cactoblastis cactorum | reverse complement strand
AATTAATAATACAAAAAATAATAATAATAATTCCCGAGAAATTTTGGGAGAGAAAGATCATGTGTGGAGAATTGAACTTGTTGGGAGTGTCCATGCGTTTTTATCGGTCAGATAATAGTTAATATTATAATAAGCATTATTCATTAGAACATTCTTTGTGTATTTTTTGAATTTAGTATAGGGAAAATCTATAACTTCATTTATAACTTTCATTTTTATAACTCGAATGAGAATTAAACCAAATTGGTTCAATTTAAAATAAACTAAAAAGATGTTTACTTATATACAAACACGCAAAAGTAAAATGATAGTTTACCTATAACATATTAAGTTGAGTACAGAATGCTTTTAGCATAGATATAGCTATTTGTCGATAGTTTTATTAACAATTACAAAGGTTAAGGTTAATAAAAGTAAATTGCAGTTATATAACAAGAAACATTATATTATATGTACATGTGAATGAGCTCAATTAAAAAAACAGTCAAGTGCGTGTTGGACTCGAGCACGAACGATTCTGTACTATAAAAACGGCATAAACACATTTGTTGTACTAGAAACCCCAATCAAATATTTATTTTATTTTAGTAAATAAATCAGACTTCCAATATGCGCATTATCGACGTTTGCTCGATGAAAAAGAACTATAAAATTATGCGATTCTCTAAGCAGAACATGCAGAAATGTGATTTAACTGACGTCGGCGACATGTGGGGACGACGTTCCGCTAAGCGACGTCAGCAGCGCGCGATCACAGGAGACGAGGAACACTGCCGAGTGAAGTCACCTCTATGCTAATGTTACGACTGACGGGCTGTATCGTTTTTCGTGAGATCATTTATCAAAGAATGTGCAAACAAGCTAACTACTTTATTAGAGAGTTTACTTTTAATAATAACCGACATAAACATTTAATAATATTTATGTCGTTACAAGTAATATTTTGTAAAAAACTGAAACAATATTTTCAAATAAACATCGTAGGTTAATATTATTTTCTTTTTTTCTATGAAAGAGAGAGGCAAACGAGCGGCGGGTCACGTGATCACCGCCTTCACTTATTTTGTGTTATAGTAGTTAGCTACTACAGAAAACCATAAAATATATTAATATGTACCTAGGTAAAATAAGCTTCTTTACTTGTTTACACGCTTTTATTCCAATCCAATCAGTAGATTCTCAATCTTATTATATTTCTTTTCATACTGCATGCATTTGTTGCCTTCGGCCTGCTGTTTTATCTATAGTTCATTTATAATTCTGTTTTCAACTACTGTTCTGAAGACTACGTCTTATGACTAGACAGCGTTTCTTATTGTATGAACGCCCACCACGACCGCAGCTATGTACAAGTATATGAACTCCCTTGCGGTTCACCTCAAGGCAGTAACCGCTCGCCATCTGCGCTATGCGGGCCGCAGGATGCCTCACTTGCCGGCTTCCGCCGCGCTCCCCCGGGCCCCGCCGCCGGATGCAATCGATGCCGGTCGATAGCGTGACGATTGCCAATAGTTTTAAGGGTTCCGTACCTAATAGGTAAAATTACCCTATTACTAAGATGTATTTCTGTTACCGGCTAAGCTTTTGCACATTTCAAAAATCTACCTTGTGAATCACCCTCTCTGTTAAAAAAGTCGCTTTAAAGATCTAAGCATACATAAGGACAGACCGTGGAAAGCGACTTATAAAAATTAACTATTATAGTAAGCTCGCACTAGGTCCAAAATCTGAACTGTTTCCATCCATATGAAAATTTTACATTCAAGTAATATTTTCTTTTGTGTTACCGCAATTATGTCATTTACTTATATATTACAGAATTGCTTATATATGTTTAGAAAACAGTTCTGGTTTAATTAACCCTGGTTTGTTAGCAATGACATTTTCAAGTCTGTGTTGTGTTTTAGAAATATGTAGTTGCGAGTTCTAACTATCTAAGGACAATTCGTATTCTGCACCAACCGCAAAATATATTTTAACCAATTGCATTTGCCATGAATTTAAATTGACTACGCTTGCAACTACGAAGCAAAACGTAACCGATCACATTGAACACTTAACACAAACTTGCAACTCGGGATTCGAACCTTACAAAGCGAAATGGATCGTCAATGCTCTGAACAAGTATTCTCATATAGGTCAGTAACCTGAAATGTACCGTGAGAGCCAGTCAGCATACATCGCTTGCCTCGGGTGAACGCTTTGGTGGGCTTACACTGCATTCACGCCATTGTAGCTTGAAGGTATTGTTGGAGTAGCGACTTGGTGATGCAAAAGAGGTTCGTTGGTGGAGGAGAACCCCCACGGTGGCCGTGGGCTAATGGAAGTTCGCTGTGCCGACGTGAGCCCTATTGTAAATGCAGTTTCGACTGCCAGGGCTGCGAAACTCTGAATAATTTTATGAAAGGTCAATACTGTTTTGAGTTTATAGATCTCTGCCTCCTTATTAAAGTTATTCGCTATTCGTATGCCTTAAAGTTAGAAAAGACACACGTAAGTTGGATTGAGAATGTTTATTTTTTTCGTCTTCATTTCCATCATCATAAACTAATTGATACGGTCTGCCCTATGGGTAGACCGTTCGCAGATCAATTAACTTGTATTTTTTTGGCCTACCAGGTACATGGTTATTATTAGCAATACAAACTTCACGGCAATAAGTAGTACCTATTTGTAACGAAGTTGGACGGAAAATTATAACGCCTTGTATTCGACTCACTTCAAGTAGTCCAGCTATAGAAAATGAATGACTCGAAAATTTCGAATAATTGATCGTAAGCAAATCCGAATCGCACTTGGCTAAAGTCTACTATACCCTGTAAACTACGCGACCTGCTCATGGTCCAATTGCCGGTTTTTGGTTCCGTTGCCAAATGCCATGCCCGTGTCTGTCTGTCCCTATATCATGTTAAAAAAAGTTTTTATTAGAGTATAAGATAGGTCTTATGGAAGGCTTTTTGCTTATGGCAATATTTTATGAGCCTGTAATGTAAAGCAATAATATGTTGTAAAAATGTGGTTAAAGTTTTTCACGTCATCTATCTCTCAAGTACATTTTGTAGTAGATAAGTTGCGTTTTCTTTTTCAAATAAAATTATATTTTTCATGTCAACAAACAAAAAAGTGGCATATTGTGAATCTGACTCGCACATGAAGGGTTCCGTAAAGGCAAATTAATTACCTACAGCCAAAAAGCCAAAATACCAATTTCTTTACACAAAAAATAAATAAATTTGTTTTTTTGGTGTTTTATGGCATTTGAATGAATAACAAAGTTATAATTTGCGGATTCCGAAAAAGTGCTATATCTCAAAAACTGCTGACTGTATCTAGTATGATAATGTATCACCTAAACTCGTAACACTAGCGCGCCGCACTCATCCCGGCGTGCTGGGACTGGTTATCACGAGCGTTATCAGTGCCGTAAGCCCATTTACTGGTGATGGATGGGACCTTGGAATGCGAGCGAGCTATTATTAACCGCATATTTTCACGGCGGAGCCCGGGCGAACTAAAGAGTGCTAGACAGACGGACAGTGGATGGTGACAGACGATACGACACCAAGTGAGAAGTGCTCTGTTCCTACCTAGCTCTGATTTTGACCAGCTGTCGCTCAAGATTAAAACTTGCGCAAAGAATATTTAATAATTGAAGAAACGCACATATGTATAGAGTTACTTGTAACTTCAGTCACTTTAACTTCCTGCGGCGGTGGACAGACTCCACAGAACTCCCACCGCTTGTTATGATTCTTACGGATTTATTCATCTATTTACCGGCTATTTATAGTGACAGACTTTTGCTATCATACAAAGAAGCTTAATATATAAAAATCTATTCCATCATCGATAAACATGTACATTCATATACATATATCCCTACATGTTATCATATCACATGGTTACAAATCATTATTGCATTCAATAAAATACCGTTTTAATTTTGCTTAGCGAAAAAAGCGCCTTCAAAGTTTAGTTTTACTGGTATACCTATTGTACATGTACGTACATAACGTAACCATACAAATCGTCATATGAAAAATAACATCGACGATTTATATTTTTCTTAAAAATAAAAACAGCATTATGTGAAATAACAAACAATTGAGTTTATTGATAAATGCGTTATGCGTTGCGTCGTTATATCTGTGGTAGTTTCATGAATAAAAATAATGTCCTTACTTGAATTCATAGACAGAAATAAAAAAGATGTATAAAGGTATATCGTTTGGTTTACAATTATTAGCATATTTTTGGTTACAATTATTATAAGTTTTGAGTGTTATCTCTCTAGTTTCATTCCATATTTTGCATTGCATGTCATTATCCTGCAGCTCTGCGGGCGGAATGAACATGCTTCAACCCATCCCTATTATTTTGAGTATAGAATTATGTTGCTGACATATGTATATTGAATTTATTTTCTCTGAACATCTGCCAAATAATAATTATGTAGGCAGATATTTTAAACTTTGCACAAATGTAAACATAACTACATACTTATATAATTATAAGAAATTGAGGTAATTATTATCAGAAATTTTGTAAATAAAATAAGATATTTTTAGGTTCTAGCTTAAAAAAACATTTGTCTGTCTGTCTGTCACAGCGATTTTCTCCGAAACTACTGGACCAAATGAATTATTATTGTTTCATTCTATTCCCCCATTCACCGAATTTGACGCGATAGAAACCCATTCGCGCGTCGTTCTTCTGTGGGATATTGTGACAAGTTTGTTTTTTTCATTCCATTACCTATCAAATACATATCTATAGAAAGTTTCTTATTTTTCCCATCTTTAACTGATAAATTTTAAAACTTCAATGTATTGGATCATAATGGGATTCTTTGACCAAACCAAAGCAGTCATTATGAATCACTGAATGTGTATAAAGCGATTTTAAGTAAAGTCCACTCTGCGTAACCATGGCTCAGAATTCAATGGGGCGATATTAACATAACTTTACATTAAGTTGGCCCCAAAATAAAATAATGGACGTGGTTTTTACGGCACATAGGTACCTATGATGTACTAGGTACTTATCGCCCTATTCAATGTATTAAGTTTAATAATCATTTCCACTTTTTCGCCCATATTTATTTATATCGTAATGTAGCATCTATCAACAATTATTTTTTACTCTCTCATTTCTACATTCACTAAACTATTACATTCGATATAAACTGAATGAATGAAAATATTTTTTCAGTCATAATAAATCGAAAAAGTGAGATAGTATAATGCTGTAGGGTGATGCCCCCTAGTGAATACGCGGCTTTACTCGAGTTATCAGCGCAAACTCACCGACAGACAGACAGGAAGCTACATAGCTGTATATACCCGTGCAGAGCGAACGGCAGGATGTCCCAGTGGACTCAGCCGCGCCGGACAATGTCCTAAAACGAACCAACAATGACTGTGAATTCATACGTTAATTAGTACCATTGGTACCGTGTTTCAAACAACTCATTAAATGTACAGATAATCGTATAACTTTATGCTTCTAGATAGATTTATTGTAAAAGGCTAAGGTAACAAGTCATCCAAATAAGTAAAGGTCGGCAACACGTTAGTTACACCATTATGTAAAACAACAACATATAACATGTTCAACAACATGTACAATAACAATATGTTCGTATTTTCATCGACATACTCGTATGCTGAGTTGGGTCCAATGCAATATTTATGCACAATGATTTTTAACATGCGTATAGGCAATGCTGCTAGCCTTTTGGGCACGTTGCCATAAAGCAGTGTGTTTGAGGAGCTATAAAATATGGAATGTATTTTTTTCTAAATGGGGTTCCGTACTGTCGATGATGTATTTCTGTTGCCGCTACAACATCAAATACTAAAAATAAAAATAATATTAATATTTGAAGGGGCTCCCACACAACAAAAATAATACAGATAGACGCTTGAATTTTTTATTAAATTCGAAAGTCGAGTGTTTAGGTCTCGGCCTAGGTTCGAGTGTCGAGTGACGAATGTCGAGTATCGAGTGTCGTGTTTCAAGTTTCGAGTGTTGAAAGTCGAGTGTCGATTGTCGAGTGTCGAATGTCAAGTGTCGAGTGTCGACTGTGGAGTGTCGAGTGTCGAGTGTCGACTGTGGAGTGTCGACTGTGGAGTGTCGCGTGTCAAGTGTCGTGTGTCGGGTGTTGAATGTCGAATATCGAGTGTCGAGTGTCGAGTGTCGTGTGTCGTGTTTCGTGTGTCGGGTGTCGAGTGTCGAGTGTCGAGTGTCGAGTGTCAAGTGTCGGGTGTCGAGTGTCAGGTTTCGACATCGCTTTTTAGTTTCACTTTTATTTTATTATCGCTTTGTGACGTGACATGGATTTGACGAAAACCAGAAGGCTATCTACATGTTCGATAAACACAGTAACGTTTCAATAGATTTCTCTCGCTCCTTTTGGTATGTAACAGTAAAAATAAACGGAACCAATAGAAGAAAACGTGAATCATAGCAACATAAGTGTAAATAAATGAAAGTTTGTCTTAACTTATAAAAAAGAGAAATAAATGTAAATATATAACTTAAAATTTCCTTTTAATATCAAAATGATTATATTATATACATACTAGAGTATGTAAATAACAAAAGAAACAAAACATCCACGAGAATGTTCAAATTGACATTCAGATAGATAAAAGTTTTTATAAATCCTCTAGGTCTTTAAATTAAAAATTTTCAGGTAACAATTTTTTCTTATACCTGAATTCCTCAATGATCTATATTACTATACTGCTAAAGGTACTTTAAGTATCAAATATTTAAAACATTATATTTCTTTATATCCTGATACATATGTATGTATATAAAATGATCCGATAAATGTGAAATGATCTCAAAAAATGAGATCATTTCACATTTATCGGATGAAGGCGACCTTTTGCTTTCATTTACATATCCTCACGATTTCCGCAGGGCAGGTGTTAAAATAGATATTTGCGCTAAGTGCTACGTAAACATACAAACACGCATTAAGAGCGTGTTTGTAGCGAAACTTAGCGCGTCGCCCCGCGCCGCGCCGCCTGCTTGCCGAAAAAATATAACCGCTTAAAATCCGGCTCATATGTGCTGAGCGGCGAGGGTGCGAAAAGCATCGGTTAGTATTGTACTAACCGATGCCTTACACGTGACCTTCACCCACGACTCAACAGAATAAAAACTTTAAAATATTTACAAACCGAAATGAATTTTCAGGCGTTTAAACAGTAATCCACTAAATAAAGAAGGAAACCGACAGAAAATATATGAACAGGAAGTAGCTTTGTAAACATGCCGATATGTTTTGTTCTATAATTTTTAATGTCAATGTAGCCCATAACTAATAGATATATGTACCTACGAAACTAACACCACGGTAAAGGCCGTTTTAATATTGGGGACGATATAAAGTGATCAATTTTCATCGGACCTCATTTCACCGGATTTCATTCACTACTTTTAAATTGCAAAATAAATACATTTATGATATTTTTTCTTCAATTATATCTACGATAGGTACATATAAATCAGATTGATCTATGACCTCACAAAGCAAGAGTAGGATTCAGGCTTGACCTGACAAATGCGGGCGTCCTAATAGCGCAGTGGCGACGTCGCTATTACATATGATTGCTATGCTGCTTATACATCGAATTAGAAATCTTTCTATTACTCGGTTTATACCAGGAACACCCCTGGCCGCTTATGTCTAGAAGAATATGTCACACTTTTCTCCAAATATGATATTTTCACGTTAGCTTTTTCTATTCTGAGAATCAAGTTGATCAACAAATACACTTGAAATGTTCGTTCATCTTAGACGTAGTATTTTGCTACAAGCTAATGCTCGCTACTTCGTTCGCGTATTTGTCTATTACCAGTACTCAGTTTTTAAGCTGCATATCATAATGAAATATATTTTGGATTTCAATTAAAACTTATGTGTGATACAAACAACATCAAATTTAATAGTTACACTTGCATAAACACCTACAAATATTATATATTTATATGTAGAGAGACAAAATTATAAATTATTGTCTCGACATCAATTTGCCTCATATTTATTATCGTCTCTTTAATAACTTTAATATACAAAACGTACGTTAAGTGTATGTGTAACACCTCGCCGATGTTAAACTTCAAAATGACAGCTACAGAGTGATTCTCAACGTCATTACAGCGTCAGTTCATATCGAGACCGGGATCCGGGCACCGACAACATGAAGTGGATTACAAATAATCTCGGCCTAGAACTTTCGTGTCGGACATAATGTCAAGACATATAAATACAAGCATGTCAAGACCAAATATTAATTTAAATTATAATAATTGTAATCTTTGTATATAATGAGTATCATTAAGTAACTAATATTTTAATTACTGATATTTCATAGTAGAATAAGTGTCTTATGCTGCATGGCACTTAAATTAATTATGGGTTTTAATTGCAAATTTTCGCCATTATTCTAAATATAAAAATAGTCCAGTAAACAAGTCAAATTAGTAGTTCCTAAGAGTATCATGTAAAGTCCTCTAAACCTAGTAACAACGGCTTCATTAGAGTTTTGTAAAAGTCACTCAGAAAGATTTCAGTGCGCAGCGTTTTCCGATGGGCCGGATTTAGGTCAACAGCCTCAACTCAGGAAGGGTCGCACTCAAGGGCTGTTCCAGGGTTTTCCTCAGAAGTTTCTTCTGTCTGTCCTATCCCTATGTGCTAGATTATGACGTTAGGCTTCACAATGCAGAATGCTGAAACCTCACCGCGGAGAAAATATAATTCTAAGAAAATATGTACGAGACTGTTACGTTTGTTTATAAATGACGCTAGATGAACAAAAAGTTAATAAAAATCATCGGCGTACGATAAACAACTAGAAAAAATCCTGTTAAAAAGTGTCCTCGGCAAAACACTGCTCATCATTTATAAATGAGTAGAGGAAAATTAGTCTCGTTAGTTTGACATGCTTTCAATTTGCACACATTAAGACTTATTTTCTATAGAATATCTACACGATTCTGAAAATGGAACTTTGTGGAAAATATCATAGGAAGTGGCATCTTTATTGCAGTGAGGACGATATTTTGTTTGTTTTCGTTCGAACTGTGAATTTAGTTCTTTATTGTTGATATAATAAAAATCTGATACCATACTTTACATAACTGTCTTTGTTACACTCGAAAAGAAGACAATTACTTCAATTTATCAAAAGAGGTCCTCATAAATCTATCAGTGAGTTCTCTCCGCGTCATTCGAACATCCCGCTTCTATCTCGTCGGACATTGTCGGGTTTTGAGAGCGGCCCAATCGGGAAATGGATGTTTCATTTGCATAGCTGTCTAAATATAAATAAAATAAGGGATATTGGAATATTTAAAAAATATTGCAGTTTAATGAAACGGTATTTTTCAAATAAGAATTTCTTCTATTCTGGGCTCCAAGGAGAACTAGAATTTTAAAAAATACAAATTAGATACATATGTAGGTACTTATGTATTTAAAATGACTATTCGAGGACATGTCAAATCACATTGTTTCTCTGTTTTATGTCATGTCATATGAAATGTATTTGTACTTGTCATCAAAAACAGACTGAAATAAAAAAGCTCTTTACTAGAAAACACCGCTGTAAATGTAAATATTTCTCTGAAATTGTGGATAAAAATATTAGTCTTTCGTCTTTTTTTAGAATGGGTTGCTTGCTAGGTGAATAAACGAGAAAATCAGCAATTTAATCTTTAGAAAAAGAAAATACCACTGTCGGATCTATTTACAATGAGATACCGTATTTCTACAGACTTAAGTCTAAGTATCAGACGTTTCAATAAATTATTTATTTATGTAGCTTATCTTGTAGTGAACTAAAAAGCGGTTGTATATTTAAATGGTGGTTGATGGTAATAGAACTCGTGTAACACAGATAAGAGATCGCGCAGATTTACAAATTTGATTGTTTCGCAGCTGAAAGGGATCGTAGACCTGAGCTATTTGATACAGACGTCAAAAACAGACGTATAACATACTACATACATATCTTGACAGACGTCAACAACCATACATCTTTATAAACGGATAACGAAATTATCCTAAAAGGGATCCGCTTTTTTGTTTTGTAGTACGGAACCTAACAGGAGCTTCAATATATAGCCATGTTTAAAAACAATGGCAGTTGATAGGGCTATCAAAATTCTCACGAAAACAGCGCCCCAGCCCGCAAGTACTTCATAAATAAACCGAGTGTAGCAGCCACGTCAGCAATCAGAATGTAAAATGATGTTGGAGTCGGCGCCCTACACAACCCAGTTAGGATTCGTTGACGTCCGCGTGAACTATGATAACTGACGATGTTTTTATTTTTATACAAGAAAACGACTACATTTGATGCGATAATGTACCGCGTTATTTAGATTAAAAGCATAATTAACTTAGCCTGATTAATTGAAATTACGATATAATCACCACAACGAACAGCTCTACACAGGGCACTACTGTCGACCGAAGATATTTAGGACCTTACAGAAAAATTAAAATATTTCCTCCCGCATTTGCTTTCTGTGCATTGCGTTAATCTAGATCTGTCGTACGTACACAACATTATGAATAACTAAATTGATAGACACATTTTTATATACGATTAGCAAAATCTTACTTCTATCGAATAAGAATGGGTCGCTCACCACACCTCGTTTGGATCATCTTCAGCAAGTTGCCGGAGATCGACATTCATTTCTAAAGCCTACCAAGTTTGAAAATACTGAAAGATAGTAACGTACCTACTTTAGGTTGATTAACATTTATGTTGTTTTTTATATAGAATACCTCTTTTAAAAATGTGCATGCTGTGCTTAATTTTAAGTGCAATCAGCTAAATGTTAAGTTGTTTACTTATTATATTTAATTATTGTACGTTATATTGCGTTACTTATGTTGTTGACATTAAATTAATAAAACAAAGCTGCATATTTTATTTTATGTATTTAAAATATTTTTATAATTAAGAAGTTGGCCAAATTTGTTTTTACATGGCCTATTCCTTCAATTATTTTTAGATTTTAAGGAAAAACGATATGACGTTTTGTCTCGGAAAAGTTTGAAGTAAAATTGTATAGAGATATCGAGTAATTTCCTCAGATTTTAATTTTTGTCACAAGCTGAACTTCGTTCCAAAATTATATTTAGGAAAAATTGCCAGATTGTACCTATATTTCAAAATTTGTATATATGCAGCCTAAAGACTCATTCCGTAGTAAAAAAAACACCAAATTGCCGTATATTACGGTAATTGCCGTATCAAAAACAAAAGAGACAATAACGGTGCTTAATAAATAATCATTATAGTATACTTCGCTAGTTACTTAGCTATAGTACCAGCAACCTAGTTGACAATCAATGAGGCCGCCACTCGACGCTCTGCTATAGATATACCAAGGGCCTCTCATCAAGCGATATCTGTCGATGCTGTTCACTGAATATTTAGTCGTCCTCCTTTCGCACGAACATTCTAAAATTAAGCAAACAAATTCTGTTCATGTTTTTACAGTTTATTTTAATATTAGACGTAGTTTATGGACGTCGTTAAATACATATGTACACCATATACATATGTATACATGCAAAATCAAAATATTTATTCAGAAATTAGACATTCAGTACCTGACTTTTTAACATTAATATCTAACATTATCCTTATCAAGCTACAGACTGCTAGCATTTCTGGACGACCACTGTTGAGAAGAAATGCCGAAAGAAACTCAAGCAGTTTTATACCAGAAGGGCTCTATTTTATCTTTATTTTATAATATTTTTGTACAAGTATACAAGTAAAAAAAATGTATCGATATCGCGTCATGTGTGCGTCGGTCCTTGCTTCGCATTCGTTAGTTGGTCACAAAGCCAGGAGCTTGCTACTTGGAGTATTTTAATTATAATTAGTAAGTATATAAATAATATAACAACTATAAATTTTTCCTTAAAGCGCTCTCAATTAATTCTGTTAACACATTAAGAAATCTGAGAAACGATCAATATACGAGTATTATAGTATTTATAGTCGGTCAGGATATTAAGAGCTATAGATGACTAATTTATATGATAAATCTTGTTTTTATGTATTATGTAGTGGTATGAGCCTGCTGCATGAATAGGCCGGCTCGTCCGGGGCAGTATCATACTCCCACAGAAGACCGACGCCTGAATGGCGGCTATCAGCCGTCAAGCTCCGTCCGGTGAGTGGGAGAGCCGGAGGCAACTTCCCCCCCCCTTAACGTCACGTGATCCGCCTGCTCTTTTGCCTCCCTCTTACAGAAAAAAAGAGAAACGGTGTTAAATCGGGAAGTTGTTTTAGTGTTCCGTACCAAAAGGGTTAAGGGAAAGTTTAAACTCAAACTCAAAATATTTATTTACTAGAATACATGTTCTTAAAATATATTTTGTCCAACGTATTCGGTCTGCATGCAGAAAAATCACCACACTGCGTGCCTCTTTAAAACGCTGTTAATATATATGTATACACGGTACATACAATTATACGCCACCTCAATATGTCATTTAAATGTAATTAATACTGGCTGTATTGACTACCGAGCTCTGATCTATGTAGCCAACGACCTTATCATGCAGTCTCAAGGCAAAAATCACGATATGTGGCTTATTAAAATCGCTTCACCAGTCTCAACAGAACACAAAAACGGACTTAAATACACACATTTACATATTCTCGTTAAAATTACCTACCTTTGGAACTCCCCAAACTTGAGCGAAAATGGAATAACCAACGATTCCGTTTGACGTCCTTAATATCATATGCAATCGTTGGAGTCATATAATGGTTATTCCATACACATGACAGATATGAGAAAAGGTTATCTATATGTACCTATTTGTTATAAATTAATACAGTCGATTAGACTGAGTTTGGGGCTAACTCAATCTATGTGTTTTGTCCTTATATAAATATTCATTGAATTAATACAAATACATCATGTTATTGCAAAGGAAATACATCTTTGACGCTTGATCTCAGCATAATACATTTGTAAAAATAAACAATCCTTAATGGATTAATTAAAATAATTTAATTCGATATAAATTTGCTGTTTTCGGAATATGGTATGGAATATCCTGTAAACATCCTTGTTTAGTATTATTGTATTAATTATTATGCTCATATTAGTAATGCAATTATTAATTTATTTAATTGGACGATCCAAAATCAAATACATGTATTGTATCAAAGATATGCCTTGTTAGTGATATTCCATCAAACCGTAAAAACGTACTCAACTTACGAAATACACCGAAATCCGGTCAGTAAATACGTGATTGAGTAATAGCATGGGTGAGATTAGTGAGGAACAGTCATTACATTAATGTAGACATCGCTATTTTTGTAAGTCCACACTAAAATACACCAGCGATCTTTGTGAACGCGACGACAGCCGTCAGGGCTAACGACTTTTAGTTAAAAGCAGAAAGTTTCAATCATTCACCAATCGTATGATAAAGTCTTATCCTTATTTTATCCACATTGACTCGATCCTGTTCCATGAATCTATACAAATATCTTGTCGTTGACCTTTCAAATATGTTCTTCTTAGTAAGAAATAAAAGTAACATTGATGTTTAATTACAATTTCAAAGCAATTTATATTATTCGCCCATCCAACTAATTAATAGGTATGTTTTAATAGGATACGGGTGAAATAAAATAAGATCGTCTTTAATGGGAGTTAAAATATCAATTAATACGAACTTATATTTTTGTTTGTATGTAACAGTATCCTAAAAAGTTATGCGTTTTCAGACATGTTCAGTTATTGTTGGTAATATGAACAACGTAAAAAATATATTGCTATTACACGATATTCTGTTGACAAATAATTTATAACTTTAAGAAATATAAACATATTTGATTATTCATGAAGAAAAAATAAATTACAATATATACTTAAAGGAATTTTTTTTAATGATTCCGCAGCCCTGCGGGCCGCTATCTTCCACGGCGTGATGTTGACACTCGCTGATAACAGCTAAATAAAATGCTCTTTTTATTGACTTATCACCGCGTGAGGCTGCCATCGTGTGTCATGGCGGCACGCCGGATCAGCGCGGATCACGTTCCTGCGTTATGACGCGACAAGTACTAAGTCACGCACGGCGCATTTCTTAGGATAAGAATTAAAGTAAGTTGTTGATGTTGAATAAAATTGTTGTGTTGTCAGAAAAGCTTTCGAAAAACAAGTATGTAAAGTCAACTGCATGTCAAGATGAAGATGAAAATAACGGTATAGAAATTTTGGTAGCTGATAAATTGTCAACTGTATTATGACTTCTATAGTGTATCTCAAAGATAGAATGATAATAGCTTTTATGCCTGTTTGCCAACTTCGTTGTGTCTAAAAATATAACTTTTACACAATATGAATACTAGAAAACAAGAAAATGGACTCAAGATAATAAATAAAATGACTCAGCTCCTATAAATACGAGGAATTAAGTTTTCCTTATTTATGGTCTCACAAAGGAATACCGTATGAATACTCCAGTCTTTGATCCCGCAGTAGCAGGGGAGCAGAATTCGAGATACGTTCGTTCCGAGGCTTGGCGTTCCTAATCACGCTGTTCTGTTTTTAACATGAAACAGAACGCAGCGACGGCCTTCGAGGAACCTCATGAATGTATGTCATTTCGAGAAACTGCGGGGTGCGGAATATGTAGTCACAGCCTGGAGCGGGGTTTCGAGCAAAATTATTCAAATTTTAAATTTCCAAAACGCGTCATTATCATAAAACCAGTGTTGAAATATGAATGTAAAAATCTACTAAAATAATGGAATGTAAAGAAAATACCCAATGTGTATCCAAACTGGATACTAGTTATCGGTCAGTTCCTTTATCAAAATGATTAAATTGCTGGATCTGGAAATAGATATCGTATGCAGTTGCACGTTAATATTAATTGTTATTAAATTAAGCTATAGAATAGAAAATTAGAGAAAGTGCGCAATCAACAATTAATGGATCATATCGTATGTAGAAAAATGATGACAATGACTAACCGTCGGTTCTTTGGAACACAATCTTTAAAAAATACGTCAGTCCGTTTCCATTCGGCTTCTAATGCGTTTTTATCGCATGTTACAGTGAGGGCCGGAGGCGTATCCGCCGCGCCGTTTGTAAACAGACGCCCCCCCTCCTCCTTCCAAAGCCCCCTCTTTCTTATCACAACGTGATCCTGTAAATTGTATGCTTTACTTCCTGTTAGGGATTCTAGTTTCACCTAGCATACCTACAACACACCTGTGCTGTGTGACGAGCGTGAATAGTACTACACGTATTTTTATTTTGTACATATTTTCAGCGGTTCTTCATTGTCGGACAGACATTCTGTGTCAGAATGTAATGTCAGATATCCATACTATAAAGAAGTAAGACAGACTTGCATCATGTTCTAATTAGACTTATTTTCTAATTAGAACATCTTGTATTCTGTGAAATATATTTCAGAATACCGTATCACACATACATATTATATGTACACGTATCACGGCGAAAACATGTTTAGTTCATAACAAAATAATAAGTATATCTTTCTCCTAAGTATTTGAAGTTTACAAGTATGTATTTAAAACAAAATACATAGTTTTACTTACTCGTGAGACAAATTATTCATGAACAACACATCTGTTGTGAGCGCAGGAACACAACGTGTTAACATTGCATTCCTTTTAAAACAATTCCTAAACAAACTAACGAAACATGCACTTCAAAATATTTTTGGGACAAGATTTCCATAAAACGTGCAGAACGACATCAATACAAAGAGGTGTAAGGCCTCGTTACTAACGCATAGATATAAAATGAAAAGGCCCGAAGTGAAACCGAGGTGCGTTACCCTACTGCTGTTATTTTGTACACATGCGCCTTGTTTAATTTGTCTCCTGTGTGTAAATGCTTTATCGTATATCTTTTTTTTGGAGTAAATTACTGAATTATGTAAATCTCATTGATCAGTGAGAACATAAATGTAATCTACAGCGAAGTCGTCCTGACAGCCGCCTATACCGTAAACAAGTCCAGGAATGATTATATTCGTCCATGTGCACTCATTATTATTCATGCTGTTGATATATTTGAGTTTCCTGTTGAGGTAAACGGTTTCCTCCCAGTTGTGAATTTGTAAATTTTGTGAGGTGAGTGCAATTTGCAGTCTCACGTGGCTGGGCCGTTAGTACCGGATATCGTTTTGTTGTTAGATTCTTTAAATAGTCAAGGAAAATGCTATACGTACATACATACAGTAAATTAACAATCACACTTTTGTCCTTAGAATTCGCTTGATATTTTTACTATGCAAGTAGAAAATGTTTTGCATTTACTACGATAACTGAATAAAATATCAAAATGACTTACATAAAAATAGATTATTTAGAATGCATTGTTTTTTATTAAAAGTAACCTGCAATAATGTAATTCTACTGTTATCATAATATAAGCTAATTTTTCAAACACTTTTGTACCTTATTTTTATCTAATGCACATTTATAAAGTATTTTGTTAATAATCGAATTCAATCGTCCTCGTGTTCTGCCCCTATTATAAGATTTTATATGAATGTAGATTTTTCTCTTATTTCCGGTGGCAAAATCAGTGACTTCAGTATTAAATACCCATTATATAATTCTAACCTAGCCGATACAATGTTTGTACACTGCCTTCTTACGATCCTTCTCTCTACAAAAGCTATCAAATAAGTTTTTTGGCCGAGAGTTCAATGTTTGCTCTACATAATTAACCACTAACATTTAAACTAGTAATTTGGCGCCGTCCACCTATTCTAAAACTTTATCATTTAAAGTTAGAGATATATTGTTGTTGAGGGTTTAGTTCAGAAGAGAAAATACATTTGGTCTTTTCTGTCTTCAAAACTAGATCATAATTGGTGACTAGTTACGGAAAATAAAAACTCTACAGCATTGTTCTGCGGCATATAATGATAAAACAAATTAAGTTTTGTAATTTTAAGTTCGAGATAAATGAAGAAAAATCATACAAATATGTAAATGTTTCTTGACTATTCTTAGCTTAGTCTAGTCACTAATTGTCCTGTATATTTTAGCTGTAATGACCAACAACATGACCAATCCTGGCAGAGCGCCACACAACACAACACTAGGGAGCTACAGCGTACAGAGATAAAACTCGTGTTGAGATGCTGTAATGGCATCTGGGATAGCTAAAGCTAAAAGACAGACAAACAAAAATTTTAAGACATCAATCAATGTAATTGGAAACAGCATATAAATAACATCTGCACCAAATTAAATAGATTTGCTTATGCATTGTGGAGATTGACAAAGCAGGTAAACCAAAAAGCGGCCCTAACAGCCTATCATGGTTATGTTAACTCCAATATTAGATATGGAATTCCAATATGGGGAAACTCCGTTGATGTAAATAGGGTGTTTATAGCCCAGAAACAGTGCGTACGTGCAATATGCGGAGTCCCACCATTGACATCCTGTAGAACATTGTTTCCGAAACTTAATATTTTAACTGTCCCCTCCACTTACATATTTGAATGCTGTGTTTTTGTAAAAACACATCAAAATTTATTTAAATTAATCGGTAATGATTACAGTAATCGGTCGCGT
>JADGIL010010004.1:0-20338 GCA_020352625.1 Cactoblastis cactorum | reverse complement strand
ACAGGAGCAAATAAAAGTTGACAAACTTATATTTGCAAAACATTTTGTATGACATGAACAACAAATATAAGTTTTGTAATCGCCTCTTGCGCAAACTATACACTTTAGAGACAAATCTTATTATAAACCTTAATATCATACCCCAGACGTATAGGTTTGATTAAAAAAAAATGTTGAGTTTCAGTTCTTTGTATGGGTACTATATATTATCACGCTATAACCTACGGGGGAACTGTGAAATATTTATTTTTCGTAAGCATTCTGTGACAGTACCGGTACCGCGAGATAACCTAGGTTAACGCGGACGAAGTCGCGGGTAACAGCTAGTATACAATAATATTTAGTGAGTCAATTTTTTAGGCTGCATCCTAGGTCATGCTAGGCCTTCTTCGTTTTGTGTTTACAGACGTTATTTTGGTTGATTTGTATACCTACTGTTAATTTCAAGTCATATATCTTGTGCGAAAGAAACGTAGAATATTGCATTTTTACCGGATCAAAATCCGTTTGATAAGTATTATCTATACTAAAGTACAGCGTCAACGATAATAGTCGCACACAAGATATTCTTATAGTGTGTTGTTTCGAGGATTTTTAAAATTAATTACTTGTCATCGTTTGATAACTACACCTACTAAACACTACTGCAAAGACATTAAAGCGCTCACCAACTATTAGGCCTTACTAGATCTCGTTGGTGAAGGCGCCAGCGCATCCCTGCGGCGATAAAAAATGTTAGTGCCATCTCTTTCTTACCCTGTTCTTAAATACAAACACTATCCTGAAATCTAGTGAAAACAGAAAAGGAGAAATGTTAGGCCATTAATTACATGATCACAAGAAACGTTACTGAGGAAAAGGAAATATAGGCAATAGGCATAGCAACAGAAATTAAAGAAAAAAATCGTACATCGTGTAAAGTCACGCAGTAATGCAAAAAAAAAAGAGATATACTAGAGACAAGTCTAGATACCTTTTTAAGCTTATAATCATCGTTCAAAAAAACTTCCACACTTCGAAACTTCCACACTACTATGATTATTTTGACAAAGCCCTATTTCAAGAATCGTGTATTAGAAAATAAAGTTTTAATGTGTGTAAGTTGACACCATGTCACTAACTGGACCTGTTAAATCTGGTCATTTAATGTCATTTATAAGCAATGACCAGTGTTTTGCCGAGGACACTTTTTAGCGCGATTTTGAGTCTAGTTGTTTATCGGACGTCGATGCTTATAAATGTATTTTTTAACAAATATTTTTGGAACCTTTTCTTAGAGCTTCATTATCTATGTACATTCCCTATATCCGTGTGATTTGTCTATATATTTACTAAATAACTATAATATGCCCGCGACGTTGTCCGCGCGTATCATAATGATTATAATATTATATTCTACAACTATGAAAACCACCAAGAGCTTTTGCGTGATGTGCGAACAAACATACTAACAGATAAAAAATTTAACAAAGTCGTTTTGGCTTTTATATATAGGTCTATTTATCGTATAGGTAGTGAAACGACCACGCCACAATTTATCTCCCATGTACAGACATAGCAAGTAACTCGATATGTTTACAAAATTAAGGATGATATTGCTCAATTTGCTTATATATCAGCCTAAAAGTACATATAATGATAACCCGATAATATATTTAGGGTTCCTCCTGAAATTAGCGCGTTTAACCAAACAAAAACAAACTTTATACGTCTAATATAAATATGTAAAAATCTATCTTAAACCATCGTCCCCAGACGCAGCAGCATTTATAAGAAATTTGGTACAGAGATCAGATGGCAAGTATCTATGGAAATGCATATTAAAATCACGGAAGCTTTCGATCAAAATATAAAGAAATTCGTACTCGGGTTAGCACTTAGCTGTTATATACTTATATGTTATTAGGTTATGGGCTAATAATAAGGATGAAAAAGGACAGTGATATGGGATGGATGACTTGATATAAATAACAAAATGCCTGACGATATTACTATATTTATTTCTGTCCGTTTGAAGACAACCGTGTGTTTAGCGAAGACACACACACACACAAGATGCTCGTCCGTACACAGCTATTGTGAATTACACGTTAACCATATAAATATCTATACAGCATCTATATGTACAAATGTCTGTGAAGCTCCGAGGTACCCAACCCTGCAGTAAAGGGCCAAGGGATCCCCGCCTACGCCGCAGCCCACTATGTGAGCCAAGCCTTATATTAGACGTTTAGTGGCAGTGCAACCGACTTATGCACGATAATTAAATTTATCAGTAGATTATTACATATGTTTAGTAGGAGATATGTAGCGAGAATTATACAAAAAGCTGATTGCTATCCGATGACGAATCCACTTGTTTGTACGTGCTGGTCTAGTAAAGTTTATAGCATTTTAAAACACACTCTATAAAGTCTACTGCACATATCACTCTCAATTCAAGATTCCATTCTTATTAAAACATTTTACATAATATTACCAGTCGTCAATCTTATTAGGAATAATTTTAATTACATTTTGAACATTAACGAGACCGCGACGCCTCTCGTGTCGGCTGCTAAACTTCAGAATTTTTATAGATGTACCAACACCGTGCCTTCAAGGCAGCAATTAAAATTAAAAGTCGATCACAGAATAAAACGCACTATCCTGAGCTAATAGCTTACAACTTTATATAATGTTATTATTTTTAAATAGTACTCTAATAACAAAAATAGGATTTTTGGTAAAAAATATTTTTTTTCTTGTATTTCCTTAACCGACAACTCGTTAGTTAGAACTTGTGCCACTATATCGATCAAGATTTACTTATGAAAATATCAGATTTAAAACACACTATCCTGAACATATGAATCGTAGTATATTACATAAAGTATGAGGTCGTCATAATACCAAGATTGAAAAATCATTAAGTTTAAATGTTACTACACTAGGCGATTTATGTGACGCTACATTAAAATATTAAAGTAACAAAATGATTCAATATTAAACCTTAATGTTATAGAAATAAATGAACCCTATTCTCGTACGCTACTACGGAGATCTGTACTGAACAACCAACCAACAAGGCTCTCAACCACTGGCAGAACCACTCAACATAATTTGACACCCCTTACCGTATTAAGTTGTTGTCACAATGAGCTAACTAATATCTGTGGTTTTAACATAATCTACGCACAGCAAATGTTGGATAAGACAATTATTAGATGTTTTTTTCAATAGAAGCAAGACTTTGAAACCTAATTGTGTAGTTGACTGCACAACAGAACCGTCTACATGTACAATGTCAATAATTATACATATATTAACTAAAATGCTACACTAATAAACCAACATTCTGTACCTAAAATTAACTACAAATTTTTATATAAAATAAATTTTCAGTTCCAAGTAATTATTGGTAGCCACGGAATTCAAAGGATACATGTTTAAATTTTAAAATTAGAATTAAATTTATTTTTTATTAATGCCAGCAGAAAGTAAGTAATTTTATGTATACAACATAGAGCGCAGAAAGTTTAAAAATTCATAGACAAGCCACACAGTTAGTTGGTGATTTTTTTTACATCGATAGTCATTCTAGTGGGCGTATATGTATGTAGCCGCTTCACATAAAAAAATGAGATCTTCACTCATGCTACGGCTGCATTTGCGTATTATATGATCAGAAAGAAGTGATAAATAATCTAAAATGTTAACCATAGTATATTCAAATTTATTTAGAGAAATCATGATACAAATTCTTATGTCAAATATTGAATCCAATAGACATGCGGGTGATTGTTTTTTCGACACATTAAATAATTTCATTATTTAACGCGCAGTAGGTCGTTATTGTAAGTTAACGATAACGCAGGTGCAGCCGTAGCATTTTTACATGCCAACAAGTGATAAAATGAATTTAATTTTTTTTTTTAACTCTAACACAAATCCGTCAAAACATAATTGCCAATAATAAACAAAATTGCCAAATCACTTTTGATTGCGCAGAAGCAGTTAAAACAGATTTTGATATAAAATAATTTTGAATTACTTTTTATTGCCAATGTAAAATAAAAATTTCAATATATTCACTATAATTTGGAATAAATAATCACTGTTTTGTGACAGAACAGCGCGGTCGCCAGTGTCAGATGACTACAATTTTTCACTCAATCAAAGAACTTAAATCAATGTTACCAATACAACAATACATGTACTCAACGAGATGATAGCGTCAACTATATAATGTACAAACTGGGTACGTTTTGAAATGATTCAATACAAAAGCTCAGTAGCTTTTGGAGAGATTTACTTATTCATTATGTTTTTATTTACACACAAAATACAGAACATCGTCAAGTGAACACGAGTCAAACGTGAAACGTATCAAAAAGAACCTACATGATTTTTTTCCATGTAACATTCTAATTTATGTATTCAAATTCAAATTGGATAAGACATTAATTGTAATTGGTTATAAGACCGCGATTTTGACATTGAAAACATCACACAAATATATTAATATTATCATTCAATCTGATATTGAATAAATTATATCTCATTTGGCTTATTGTCAAATTTGCTATTGGTGTAATTTTTGTTTATAATTAGGCAGATAATAATCAAGGAAAATTTATCAATACGCAAACACGCGCGTTTTAAAATATTTATCGAATCCCTAATTACAATAACAAAGTCTTCAATGTACACCCATTTTCCTATTAAAGTCACTTTTATGCAACAACCTATTGTGTTGTTAAAATTATACAGACTTTGAGAGTGTAATAAAACTTCCACATTATCTGCATCGTTATTACGATAAGCCTGCACAAAGAAAACTTGAAACTATAAGCAAAAATAACTTGAAACACCTTTAATATTACTAAGTCGCATTAGAATCACGAGTTTGACTCGTGTAACCCTGACTTTATTCTAAATATTAGTAGGAAAGTCGAATGTCGTAATTGTAAAACCAAGCGATGTAATGAGAAAGCAAAAACAATGAGGTTAGAACTCATTGAAACCATCTGTAGACAAAAAATAATTCAAATAAGAGACCTAATCTGTGCTCTGAAAAATCTTTTCATTCTCATAACTGACTACAACACGAGAGCCAAAACGAGAGTTAAATAATTCCCGTTAGGTGGGTTGCATGCACGTTTGCGTAATACGTTTTATAAAAACATTTTAATGTTCATCGTCATAAATAAATTTTCCTGTAGGAAGAATGTGTCTTGTATATTCAATTTTTTTTTCAAAATTCTCTTTTCTGGTTTAAACCTTCAATTTAGCCGCCTAGAGAGCACAAGTTAAGGTCCGTATTGGATTAATTTCGACGTCGTACAGACGGGCTCGCCAGCGAGCGCGCTCGCGACTCGGCGCGAGTTACGAATATGGTAAATGCGATGTTTAACGACGAAGTATTCTGAAGGATGTTTACTCTGTATAGTCCCACCAGTCCTTCTCGTAGCCCTCGTTTACGTGTTCCAGCAGCACCTTACGCCGACTATCGCAATATCTGGAAAAAATATTTTTAATATGTCCGTCTGAAATGTCTTAATATGTCCGTCTTTTAAAGGGTCCATACCCTTAAAAGCCAAACCACAGAACGGAACCCTACTAAGACTTCACTGTCTATTATCAGGCTGTATCTTATGAACTTAGATAGCTTACAGTAGAAATTTTCATACGTTCACGTCAAAACAGAGCAATGGATTAGTTGAAAGGCCACAGTGACATAGGGTACCTTTTGTCTCCTTTTTATAACATCCCCCTCCCGAATTTGACGTGAGCGAAGTCGCGGGCTAAAGCTAGTCCTACACATATATAGAAGATAGGATCAATATGGGATGGTTACCTATACTTGTCCTGCACTTTCTGCTTAATGTCGGCGAGGTTTTCGCTTGTGATGTCGCGTTCGAGGTACTCGGACAGCGTCTCGGTGGCCGACTCCAGGTCTCGTTGGTTGTCCTCGAAGATCACCGACTGGTTGTTCTTGCGCAGGTAGTACGCGAACACGTACGTGTACATCAGCGTCTGCCGGCACTGGCACAGGATGTCCACTGCCTTCTTTAGGAATTGCACCTGAACATTACAAATAACTTTCGATCAACAATAAAGAACAAGATTCACAGTACCGAACAAAATCGAACAAAAAAACAACAACATACTATGATAATTTCGACAATTAGAAACATTTTTTTTTACATTTTCTATTATTGTTTTCAGTTGTTCAAAGTGACAAATTATAATATATAATACATTTTATAAGGGTCCATACAAAAAAGCTAATTATAACAAAACAATACATTGTGAAATTCAAATATTACTAGTTTGTTACTAGTTGCATATCCGTATTTACGTACATCACACTGCCGTGCCCGTGTCCTATTCAATCCCACATCCAATTATTTACTGTATTACTAACTTACCCGTGCCCACTTCGTTGGGCGTTAATTATAAACAAACAAAATTAATAACTTTACATCTTTTATTGCACTAAAAAGTTCCTCAGGGATCACTCTCCCTGTCGTTGAAAATTTGTTCTGTACTTTTAGAGTTTATCGCGTATACACAGAAAGATACGGGGGGGGACTTTGTTTTATGATATGTAGTGAAGCAACAATCACCTCAATCCAGCTCATGTTGTGCTGTTGCATCTCCTCCATCTTTTCCTTGACGGAGGCGTAGAGCTTGGACTCGAAGCGAAGACTCTGCATATGATTCATGTAGCGATTGCAGTAGAATAGGTAGCGCTGCAGCGCTGCGCGCGATCGCTCTTGCGCGTCGCGCGCCGCTTTCGCCTCGTCCTCGTCGTACCTGAAAACATCACTCATTGCTACCCACGAGTCAGTTTGCTTGAAATTTTTATTTTACACCAAAACTCATCAGACGAATAAATTTATTAAACCATAAACAATGGCACTTAAAAAGATTTCATCTTCACCTGTTACAGTTGTACCAACTGCTGCCGTGTGGCTCCCAGGGCCCGAGACAGACCCAGCAGAAGTCCGCCTTGCAGTTCTGGTTCTTGCAGACCATGTGGTTGCAACCGCCATCCTTCTCTATGGTCACGTTGCAATTCGGACACTCTTTAGTATTTGCCGCTATCCAGTTAGACGTCTCAGAGTCGTCGTCGCATTTCTACAAGTAATATAATTTGATTAATATTGTATCGCAATCTTCCTAGGCCGCAAGATTAAGAATTTTTCTTTTATGAAAGAGGGAGATAAACGAGCGGGCGGGTCACCTAACATCACGATGTTAGGTGATCCCCAGTGATTTGTCATTTATCTGAATAACGGTAGATGACGATTTGACAATGAAATTTATCATAACTGTTCTTTTCACATATAAAAAATAGTCTGAACACGGGTTTTTTTTCCTTAAGGGAACATTGACAAGGATTTAAAATGTGTTCCTATTAATGGATACATGAACAAATCTGAAAGCTGCTTTAGACTTGAGCTCTGACCTTGATCCATTTGCGCAGCAGACAGCACCGCACGGGGTCGTGCCAGTTCTCGCCACAAGCGAAGCAGAAGGTGTGCCCACAGCGACACGTTACTGGCGCCGCCTCTACGTACGCCACCTTGATGGCATTGCTGCAATCCGGCGACGGGCACCAGCGGAGCAGTCGGTTACACTAAAAAAACAATCATTATAGTCCAATAACGAAGAAGAAACAATTGCTTCGGAAGGCACCAGGGTCCCGAACGCTATCTAGTGTTTATATAAACCTATCCTGGGATTGGTTCTGGTTTACACTTTGGGGTGCAGAAGTCAGATGGTAGTCGCTCTGTGTAAAAACGAGTAGCCACACCAAATCTCCTAGTTTAGGTAGCAAACCATAGTGGTATGAGTGAATGGGACGGCTCATCCAGGGAAGTACCACACTCCCACAGAAGACCGACGCCTGAATGGCGGCTATCAGCCGCCATGCTTCGTCCGGTGAGTGGGAGAGCCGGAGGCCCAACTTCCCAAGTTTTTTATAGGCCGGCAACGCTTCTGTGACCCCGCGGGTGTTGCAGTTGTCTATGGGCGGGGGTGATTACTTAATATCACATGACCCGCCTGATCGCTTGCCTCCCTCTAACATAAAAAAAAGAGCCCGTGCTTTAAAGCGTCACGCTGAGGATGCGACCGGGATAACGCTCGAATAACGTTCTAAGTGGCGTATTAAGACGGAACTTATCCTTTTTTTTGTTTTGTCTATTTATGTTAGTCAAGTTATCTTTTGTTTGATGCGCTTATAAACATATATTTAGACAAACAGACAAAAATTCTAAACATCTTTTTGGCTACTGTAGGTCCTAAAAAGACACCCCTATATTTTTTTGTAATAGTTACTATATCTGAACCTTCTTTCCAGTAATACTAATAAGCCCATAATATTAGAGAAGCGTGGCCTTCGAGTCGCCCCAGTCGAATCCATCAGAACAGGTGAAACTGTAGCAGGAAGCTTGTGAACTATTTCAAGAGTGGAGTGAGCGAGACGAAGACATACTTCTACGAAGCTGTTGGTGATGATGTGCTGGTATTTGAGCTTGACGCGCGGCTCCCGCACCAGCCGCATCACGGTCGCGTCGTCCACCAGGATGTCGCACTCGTGCGCCGCGCACGCTATTGTTTGACCCTGAAAACAAATTTATTCATTCATTTTTAAAGGGAAATGAAAGCGTGACAGTTGTTTTGTTAGCAAGGTGACTTAATCGAGGGTAGCTAGCTTATTAAGCTAGCTTAGCTATATTTTAACCCCGACGCAAAAAAGAAAGGTGAGTATGACGTATATTTTGTTATATTGAGCCAGGGATTTTTAAAATTTTGTATTTAATTACTTTAGACAAAGGCACGCAATTTTGAAGTAGAACGCGGCAGCCGACTACGTTGCGTTTTATCATTGTAATATAATGCAAATCCACCGATTGCGTAAGTGAATTTATGAATTCATTTGTAAATGTTTACGACCTACTTTGAGTACAACTGCTTAAATGTAGGTTTTGTTAATCGAATTATGAAATTAATTCTGTCTAGCTAGATTTTGCATGGCATAACATTTTTTTATTATTACTGCTACTTATTGACGTTCTAGTTTCTTAAAAAATAAATGTGAAATATTTATTATTGAGGATAAAATATATTTTCAATAATTTCTGATGAAGTGGAAACATTTTTGCGTAATATTCAAACCCAAAAGAACTTTTGAATCGTCAATTTTTTTCATTTTAATTTGATTCACTATATTATTGACGTCAATAATTTATTAAAAAATAATTTTAAATCAAAACGCAAATGGAGAAGTGATGGAAAAAACTCCATTGCAGCATTTTCTTCAGAGACGTCAATTTACAAAATATACTCTGTCTTATACTTTAATTGGTTAATGGATAATTGGAAATACATACATTTTAATGTCATAATAAAAATTCAAATAAATTAAATGTCAAAATATATAATATGTATTATGACAAAAAATAAAAACAAATAAATAACTATAGCTGGGAAGAATCCGTGCAAGGTTCGGGTCACGAATTTTTTGTCATTAAGATAATATAATGAAATAATATTATAGAACTAATCTTCTATACTATTATTGCGTATATATGGGCTAAATTTTTCCACTTCACGATAGCAAACTAACTCCTATAAGTTACTTACTAAGCCTTCCTCCATTATCTTAGTAGTTAAATATTCACACCAGCAGTGTGTACAAAATCTGTGACCGCACTCGAGGCCCGTCATCATCTGAAAAAGAGGAAATTAATTTCAACTGATTGTGCCTTGCGGCTGAGCGCAGGCAAATGAGGAGTCGAACGGTAATTTCACTATAATAAATAAATAAATAAATATCACAACATATACACAAACACACATATTGTGTTAGACCCAAATTAAGTTCGAAACTTGTATTTTGAGGTACTACAGTACTCCTGTACCTCCGGTCCTGTACAGTATGTAATTTAAATACATATTTTCGAAGATATTACAAATTTAAAATGCAGGGATTAGAGGTTGCATGGCGTTGCGGCGCGGTACCGGCCGGGCAGCGACTTTCCGCTGTCTATCCCTATGTATGCTTAGATCTTTAAAACTAAACAACCGGGTTTTGGTAGATAGGGTGATTGACAAGGAAGGGTTTTAAACCCGTGCGAAGCTGGAGTGGGTTGCTAGTAAATACTAAATTATTCATTTAAAGACTCAGGTAACTTACGGTCAAAGGTAATATTGAAAAACATATTTCACATTCCTCTGTCCCTGACGTTGATATCCGCCTAGGCAACTGTAACAAATACATTTAAAGAGTAAACAAACAAAAAAATTACATTCACAACAAATAATACTAGAAAAATAATTAAACTGTATCAAGAATTGAATTGCTATTGGTTTATTAATATTATAATTATATTACCTTTGGCCTTTGTATGACTGGTTTTCTAAATGGATTAATGACTCTAGCTTCGGAAAACAACTGATCCTGGTCGCCGTCGTAGAACCGTTCCATGAGCTTCTCTTTGTCCCATTTGAAGTGGTTTAATAGAATACGTGTTGTTGTTGCTGGTATCTGTTGAAACAATTAAAATTTTATATAGATACAGTAACACGTCTTTATACCTGAGTATGTAGATAGAGTTAAGAAGCCGTCAAACTTGAACACCATATGATCTGGGATAATTTGGCAGGTTGCTAGCCCATCGCCTATGATGTTTAAAGCACTTTAATTGGAGTTTTATAAAATTTTATGAACTGATTTAGTTGGTACTGATTAAATGTAAAATATTCAGCCACAAGTTTATATATTATTTCTATATTCGAAACTCCTAAGAGTGCTGAGACTGAAGGACTAAATAGTAGGTAAATAATTTGTGTATATCACAAAATATTGGCATGGCAATTACCACCATTATTTTATACTTGTGTTACCACAATAAAGATATTTGATTTTAATATAATAGTCTATTATAAATATTACTTTTCTCTCAATATTATAGTACTCATCGATTGCACTATTTACAAAAGTATATTAATGTAAAAAATTAACAAAGTTATTGTAAATGCAGTATCAAGAATAAATAGAGGTCATGCATATACTTGATGATTAAAACTGCAATATTGCCCAATATATTTCTAATTACCATGCTAGGAAATAATAAAAGTATAACAATACTCTATAATATAATTTTTAATTGAGTGATAAGTTTTCATTTGGAATTTCCTCAGATATGAATTAAATACACTGCTTTGTAGTAGCAAATAGCGTATAATAATATATCACACAATAGTAAACTTTAATGAACCATTTCTTTTAAAAGCCCACTATTCTCACTAATATTGTAAATTGAAAAGTTTGGGTATTTGTTTGTCAATCAGGCTGCAAATGAACAACCGCATTAGATTTTGACAAAAATTCTGTGTACTCGATAGAGATACAACTATAAACGGGAATAGATGATAGGGATAGGATACAATTTATCCCGTAATTCTAACAGGAGCTAAGCCCAAGGATACAGCTAGTTAATAATAAAATACAGATAGTTATGTTAAGCAAGATGTAATTAAAAATGAAAATAAAAAGAATTACAGATCAAAGAAAATAAAATAGGTATTATTGAAAATAAACTGAAATAAATATTTGGCATAAATGCATTTGTGGTGTTAAAAAGCTTTGATTAAAACTTATTAATTTGGATAGCATTTTCTCTTGGCAAAAATATCTTTTTCTATTTTCATAATTTTCAGTAGAAAATCAGGAGCAGTCCACACAGCAAATAGGCATATACATATATTTTTTAACAATATAATAAATCTCAAAAATATCAAATGTGTTTTGTCTAGTGTAAACGTGACCAAACGGTAAATGTGTCTTAATGGAGCCTGCTTGCGCATCGTAATTTATTGCAATTTTTACTGATGTTCACATCAATATTTTAAATTATTAACATGATAATATTTGAAATTGACTATAAAAATTCAATTCAATTCTCCAAGGAACAACATTTAATTTGATATAATTAATATAATTGTTTACTTCACTGAAATTAAAACATTATTCGTTATTTTTTCTCTAATTAATGACAATGAAAAAAATAATAATTAGTATTCTTACTATTGGTAAAAATGTTTTCCCTGATTAGATAAAGATGTAAATTAAGTCGAAAAATAAGTAAAACTCAAATATGATTTTTAAATAAAATTGTCATTGAGAAATCCTACACTGCTGAAAATAGGTATTAAAATAAATATTCCAAATATGCTAATATAGTCAGTGCTTTTAATGTCCGCTAAAATTAACGTAAAAAATATTGTCTAATATTTATGACGCACAAAAGAATCGGGTTTCTGGGTCATCAACTTTATGTCTAAATATCCCAATAGTTGTCAAACTATTGGGATATTGTGCACGTATTAAAGTAATTAAAAAATAACATCAGTTTGAATAAAATTCCAGCTCTAATAAGGGTAATCCTAGTGAAGGTTTTTATGTACGAGAAACCTCATTCAATCAGTCCATTGTTTACTACTAACATACTGACCTCCACTACAGTGTTCACATCTTTGATGCAATCAACCATGTGCTGAACGATTTCCTCCGTCGATAACACTTCGTAAGGATATTCTTCCAGTTCCGTTTGTCGTTCCCTAGTACTGTGGGTCTCAACGTCCATTGCAAAGTCGACATCGTCTCCACTAGACTCGTTACCAGAATCCACATCATCCTTTGTGTCATCTTCAGAGTCCATAGTCGAGACGCTGACGAAATAAGTAAACTTGGTATTAAGGGTACAGCAAGAACACGTCTAATGATGAAATAATTACACCTAAGATTTAGGAAAGGTCAACAATGAAGAAAATAGTTCACCCACGGGCTGCCAAAACCTCTGACGTACGGATGGCAGTGTCTATGACGTCATTCATAGTTTTGTTTATGGCAGGTAGTATTTATTTATTCTCAGATAAGGCATAGTTTTATATAATTATAATTCCAAATTGATTACATGACAACGAATAATGATTTTACTGGATGTCGCCATGGCCGCCAATAAATAATAGGCATTACTAACGAAATGTAGTGCCTTTGTGCGAGTAATAGCAATAACTTCAGAGAGTAAACCATCTCTAGCCATGGTTGCCATTTGCAACATGTTTACCCGTGATTATCGTTATACACTGCTTAATCATGAATATATGATCTGTTATGTATAACCCGCAATAATATAATATATATGAATTATATAAAAATATAATAGTTATAGGTACCTACTTTATAATCTTTAAAGTAATTTCAAGTAATATATAATGTAATGATAATGTTTGACAATAATATAATTATTGGATGTACATAAACATACATATAAACGTACATATTTTAAACCCCGACACAAAAAAGAGGGGTGTTATAAGTTTGACGTGCGTGTGTGTCATTCTGTTTGTGCATAAATATTAGCTCCCGGGTGAACCGATTTGGATAATTAACGATGGAGCCATAAAATTAAGAAGTGAAGTGTGATTTTGATAATTCTTTTTTTAGGTGATTTTTTAACCCCCGACACAAAAAGAGGGTTGTTAAAAGTTAAACGTGTGTTGTCAGGTGTTTTTTAATTTTAATTTAATCACTTGTTATAAATATATGTTAGGTATTTTATTAAGTACTTAAGAACCTGATTTTAAAAATGCTTGTTTTGTTAAAAAGTAGGTATAACATCCTAGGTCAGTATGCTTATTAATAATGTTTAGATCTCAAACACATTTGTATCAATTTGGGAGATTTTTAAGTACCAGAATCATAGGCATTTTAAAGGCGTTTTTTTTTTGTTCTTAAATAGTGGGTAGTGGTTGCTCAGTCCATGATGCTCTAGTCTAGTGTTTTATAATGTTGGTTTTTTATATGTATGTAACTATTTATTTATTCTTAGACCTATGTGAATTAGATGTAGAATCTTGCATTAGTATAGTATATACAAACCTCCATGGTTTTCATGTAATGCATATTAACTTGATACATTAATGGAAACAAATTATTATAATATGTAGCAGTATTATTATAATATGTAAAATAACAATATTAACATTATAAAAAAGATTAGACTTTTTTAATATTTATTTTATAATATAACTTACTTTAAACAGAAATTATAATAAATTATCCAATTCATTTTGAATGGTTTCAAACTGTAAGAAAACGGAATATAATTCTGGATGAGTGAGTTCTAATTCAGTTTCATTCTTCTGTCCCGATAAGGATAAATAAGCTTTTGCCATCTTGCATTTCTTTTGACAGCCAGAACTCAGTTCCGCATTAAGTTTCCAAGAAAAATTAAGATGATCACTATGTTCATCAATTGTAGTTGATCCCAATTCACTCAGAGCTGCTTTTGTTTCTGTAGACCATGCTTTAACCATATATTCAGATTTTTCATTATTAAGACCAATCTTAATCAAGTCATCCTTTAAATCAGAAGGCATGAAAATGAGCTTCAACATTTTTTTGAAAAGGTAAATAATTGTTCTAATAGCTAGGAGCAAATCTTCTGCACTAATTTTAAATATTTTTTCTAATTTTTGTCTCTCATCCTCTGAAAATACTTCGCTGTCTTGAACTTTCAATTTTGCAATAATTCTACGTAGAAATTGATCAAACTTGGTTTCTTCTAACTTATTGATTATAGTTATGCCTTTGTTTAAACTGTAAAAATAAAATACCATTTATTTACAGTATCAAATTACAATTTGCATATAAATAATTATAAAATTCTCTTTTTATTGTAGTTGGTGCTTTAAAAGGTCAGGCCTAAAATAATGAATTAAAATATTCAGTTACCTCGGTGAAGATTTCAACCATTGATAAACCATAATAGCTTTATGTAACGAGTTAGTATAAATTTGTAATGAACTCGTATTCTCAATTGGTACTTGTACCGGACGGTTTAATATTATATTATTTTCGTATGACACAAAAGTAAAAAGAATCGAAAATATCCAAATGAAATTGAATTGTTATTGTTTGACATGATTCTGTTTATGACATGACATGACATTGAAAACCTTTGGCTGTGGCATAAAAAAAAACATAGACATCATCTTAGATCATCTATACATAAAATAAAACAGTAAAAATATTTTGTCTGTACATTTATTATTTTTGACTGAAATGGACAGAAAAACACTTAAAAAGAATAATAGAAAGCAAAAATTTTTTTTCAATTTTTTGTCTGTCTGTCTGTCTGTATGTATGATCACGCTAATCTCCGAAAGTACTGAAACTGCTTTGTTTTTCGAAATTTACGCGGACGAAGTCCCGGGCAACAGCTAGTTTTCAATAAATGATCTAAGGCTGCCTTGGAGCATTTAACCTATGGAGACGGTATAAGCATCAAACGCTGAACAATTTTTTTAGCCAATTTCGGCGCGGGGAGAGTTGTACACGTAAAGCACACTATGCAATCTTCATAACTAAATACACTGACAACTCTCGTGTTATTGCAAACTCACACAGAAAAAAATATATCACACTCAAAAAATCCCCTGTACTGCGTTCGAACTACTAACGTAAACGAGAGTTTTCTATCGCAAACGTATCGTAATGACATTAACAATATTTCGCCATTGTATTTAAATCAAACAATGTTGGCGGAAAATGTATACTTACATATGATAGGAAATGGCATAGTTATGCAAATTTGAAGTAGCAGAATACATCTTACACCTGGAAACAGCTCAATTCACAAATTTTTGCGAGCTCTTATCGACGACATGTCTTAGCACAAAATATTTCCGACCGTTCTCGAACTAGTTTTATATAACGAGAATGGTAACATGGCCACGAATTTTTGCTGAGGGGAGCGCGTAGTTTTGCCTTCTCCATAGGTAAATGCTCTAAGAAGGCTGCAGCAAACATCTGGATTGTGCACTGAGATAGTGTTGACCAAGGAATATACTACTCTCAGCTCTACAAGACTTTGGTGTTGACTACTCGTTAAGTGTCTGTCGGTCGTCTCGTAATTTTCAGCCTTTGGTAGATCTAAAAATCTGATATTTATTTATATTAATTAAGAATGTTATTCCTTTTATCACGAAAATAATTAATCGTTTTTAAAACATTTTGGTCATCACTATTAAACCCGCGTGATCTTTCACTTGGTTATCGAAGGGGCATAGCTAAAAGTTTATTATAATCTGCAGTCACTAAACAATAGATACCTACGCTCTTTTCTCAAAACCGAAAAGGACTATCGACTTAAATATCTTTCCATAAAATCGAGTACAAATAATAAATACACTATAGTTATATTTCAACAATAAAGATGGTAACACTGATTATCAATAGCATTCCTATGCTGACGGCTTATCCGAGTCTATCGCGTTTTATTTTAGCACAGAAAATCGAGGATTCTTTTGATAATAATTTGAAATAAAGCATTTTAAATATGCCGAGAGAAGTGGACGTGAAAGCTCTGGTGTCGCACATTATACTGGGCAATGGAATGAATAAATGTAGAATATGCATGGGTGACACAACCGATGGCCAGGTCCACCTAGGAGATACGGTTATGACTGATGGGGATAAACCAGTGTCCCTCGCAGAACTATTGGAAATTATTACAGGAGTCGAGGTGAGCAGAAATCTTATTTCTTTTCTACGAAGCTTGTGAATAAATTTGCATTTTGTGAAAAATGGAACGTCGTTAATCAGTCATTCCCGCTTCAAAATGGCTGTCATTTGTAATTCTATTTTAAACAATGCGCACTTGCCGCAAAATAAATAATATGCTATAAAATAATACACATATTGAATTCATGGAAAATAAATATATTAAGTAAATATTGAAGTATAAATAAGAATCCTTTTTTTTATAATTACAATCAAGAAGAATTAGGATCTTTAAAAAATTATATATTCGTTTTTGTCTACTCGTGTTGCTTCTATAATAATGTATAATTTCATAAGGACTTTTAATAGAGAAACGAGAACTCTTCTACCATTCTTTTATGTATTCTTTTTCCCTTATTGATTGCGGGGATTGAAGTCCAATATCTAAGGCACAATCATATGTATAATAATACGTCTCTAGAAACAGGTTGTGCTTACATTGCATGAAGGTAAAAGAAAATCTATGAAGTTGTAAGAAGAAACAGATTTGTAAAGATTTTTTTGTAAATATTACTCTTTATCTGAACTAGGTTCAACCACAGAATTTGAAGTATAAATTTGCAGAAGACAATATGATAGTTATATAAATAATTCTAAAATAGATATACATTTGATTAACTTCAAATGACAAGATGTTGAGGGCTCTTTGAGGATGTTGAAAATATATGTGGCGGATTGACAAGTATGGTGGTTGCAGGTGCAGCAGCTGAGTGACCTGCCTACTATTCTGTGCTCAAAATGCTCTCACTCTGCTATTGAAGCTGCTAGCTTTATTATGTTTTATCAAAACTCTGTCAAAAATTGGGAAAACATAATATCAACATTTCAGGCCCTTTTACCCAGGGATTACAACATACCTAAACAATCTTTGTTTCTCCTTTTAAATGAAGGAAAGAGAGAATTTGTAGAAAACAAACCAAAAACACTAAAAAGAGCAATAATAAAGTTGTCACAACAATATTTTCCCAAAGATGTAAAAGTAACAAAAAAAAGAGAAGAATATGCCAAATGCCACACTTGCCAATGTCCAAATTGTGGAAAGAAGTTCTTGTATGCACAAAGCTTATTTCAACATTTGAAGGAGTCTACAGATATGCAAAGAGCATGCCATGTTTGTGCAAAAATCATGTCCAGAGACGAATTGGTTAAGCACCTGACAGACATACACAATCGTAAAGCATATGATTGTAAGAAATGTCCAGCTTTATTTCGTACTCATGGCCAGTATGTAAATCATTTAAAACAAGCTCATTCAGAGGGTATATGTACTTGTGGAGAATGTGGACGCAGTTTTCTTTCAAATCATGCATATCATGCCCATCTCACTATCCATGAACTGAAATCTTGCCCTGGATGTGACTGTCCCTTTCGTAATCACTCTTGTTATTTATATCATGTAAAAACATGTTGTAATTTAGATAAAAACCGAAAAGATGCATATCATACAAAGAATAAAGTAACGGTTGAAGTAAAAAATTTAAGTAGCGAACAGAGAGTGCGGGTTGGAATGAGAGGTAGTGTTAATAAACAATGTCTCTGTAATTATTGTGGCAAACAATTTGCTGGAAAGAAGTTTGTTTCTGCTCATATTCAAATTGTCCATTTAAAAAACACACATAGACCTTGTATATACTGTGGAAAGCAACTCGCAGCAGCCCATATGACAGAACATGTAAAAATTCACAAACCAGACCGTTCCTTTAAATGTGAACACTGTTCTTATATTCTTAAAAGCAAATTGGGTTATATCCAACACCTTAGACTGCATACAGGCGAGAAGCCATACATATGCAATCAATGTGGAGAATCATTTTCAGCATCTTCCAGAAGATCTGAGCATATACGAAAGAGTCACTCTATAGAAATCATTCTAAAACATGAGTGTCAACTTTGTCCAGCTAAATTCCAACTGCCATACAAACTACGCAGACACATGACCACTGTGCACAATCAAAAGGAGCCATTAATAATGTTTGAATGTACTATTTGTCATGAAAAGTTTAGTAGTTGTCGGGGTTTATTGCACCACGGTAGGAAACATCAAAAAGTTGCACAGATTGAGGATGAAGTTAGTGCTAATAAAAATATTGAAATAGACTATTAGGCAGATTGTATCTGTATATATAAAAGAACAAGGGTGACTGACTCATCAACGCCCAGCCCAAACCATAGAAGCTATAAACTTGAAATTTGGACAAAAATATTATGATATCACGTAATGCTCAAATAAGAAAGGATTTTACAATCAACAGCCCCAAAAATGGGTGAAAGTTTTTACTCCTTCTGGGGTCAAAGTTTGTATGGAAAAAAAAAGTCTACCAATCAAATTAAAATTTGGCACGAATGCTCTTTATCAAAAATAATCAAACACGTGTATCAACGTGGTTTTTCCATATTTTGTTTCTTTAGGGGTAAAAAGGGGTCGAAAAAAACCAAGTCAACCATCGTCATAGAACTAAAACTAAAATATCTTTGAACTTTATATTTGGATAGAAGTGTCATTTTACCACATACTGTTCATACATAAAAGGATTTATAAAATTCATCCCTTAAATACTAAAAAGGGCAGAGTAAACTTTGTATGAAAGAAAAAAATAAATCACCTTGAAATTTGAAACCTTTTTTTTCCTTTTTTTTTCTTTGTTGCGAATAAATTATAATTATAAAACTTTTTGATTGATGAAATGACCTGAATTATGAAATTATGAAACGTTTTCTCAAATGTGGCGCTTTACAAATGTTTAAGCGATTGCCCGTTGGTTTAAAATGGTTTTTAAAGGTTATTGATTTTGTTATTATTTTTCCTGAGCAATTTGTAAAATGGTGTCATTTTATTAAAATTTCAATTAAAAATATTACGCTGCTTTCAAGGCGCTTTTCTACTGTTCAGTATAAATCTTATTTGTATGTTTATTTCGCCATTTTATCTATCTATATATATATATATATATATATATATATATATATAATATATGTATATAGGGGCCCTTTATAGGGCTTATAGAAGTAAAAGCTATTGTTATTAGAATTTTTGTCTGTCTGTTTGTATGAGCATCACACAAAAACTACCGAACGGATCTGGATGAAATTTGGCACAGCGATGGACTTACGACCTAGAATAAAAGATAGGCTACTATTTATCCCGAAAAATGTACGGTTCCCGAGGGATATTATTTATCGTAAAATCTACTCGGATGAAATCGCAGGCATTAGCTAGTGTAGATTAAATTGTACTATATAATATAAATCAAATTATACACAATTGAAAAAGAGGTAATGTTTTTCACTTTGTACTATAATTAACGCCTAACGAAGTGGGCCCGGTCAGCCTGTTTAATCTATATCTCAGTAGACTAAAACTGGCGATGGTATTCGTATGTAATGTATATGTTTAGATCACATATTTTTAATAAATGTTGTGATTTGTGCATATTTATTTTACAACTAACTTATGCCCGCGACGTCGTCCGCGAGTAACTGTTATTGGTTCTAAGCTGAAATAAATGAATATATAGGGACAAATCACACAAATTGAGTTAGCCCCAAACTAAGTTAGAGACTTGTATTATGGTATACTAAATCAACGATACTATATTTTATAATAAATAAATAAACATCCAAGTCCCAGGCCAATCAGAAAATACCATTTTCAATCACGACCCATGATCCTGGGATTCGATCCCAGGATCTATTGATTGAGAGGCAAGGACT
>JADGIL010009988.1:947-11909 GCA_020352625.1 Cactoblastis cactorum | reverse complement strand
ATTGCGTCAGTCCGGTTGCGATCGGCTGTCTCCCGCCCCATCCCAGAGCGTGTCACTCCTTTAAAAAACTGTGCCCCCTGGTTTATTCGGCTAGACCGTTTCAGGCTTGTCCTGGCTGGGTGTGGTACCTATGTTCATGTTCATGTATCGAGAACTGCATATCGAGTCTCCGTGAAAACCGACATTGATTAGTGTTTAAAGTCGACATAATATTATCCTATTTTGATTATTTAAAATCGTATGATATTCCACACATTTTTGTCTTGTATCGTGACTGTAATCTAGTTGTTTTATTATAACATTTTTATTGAGTTTTTGCCTAAAGTTCTACATCATTATTTTATTTGCTTTTGTTTTTATTTCCATGTCACGCTGTAAACTTTATTTGCACCATTATATCTACAACTGCAGCTTCCACCGCGAAGACCAGAGGTGGGTAATCTCTCATTTGTATAATCAAATTTACAATTATTTCTTTCATATGTATAATATTTTACATTCTTATTATCTATTCATTTACTTATATATTTTGATGTAAGTGTGATGAGTGCAAGGTAGATGATCTATTGCAATCTTTATTCCATATTCTTCTCTACATACCGGACCACAGACAATATACATATTATCTCCATTAAAATAACTATCATCATAACTTTTGTAGCGACTTTTGTGTGTCCATATATCATAATTACATAGTATAAAACAAAGTCTGTCCCTATGTATGCTTAGATCTTTAAAACTACGCAACTGAATCACAAGAAAGGTTTTTAAACCTGTGCAAAGCGGGGTGGGTTGCTAGTAAAGTATATTTATGGGAAAATAATGGGAGGTATCTTTATAGAGCCTATAGAAATAAAAATGCTTTAAATGCATCATGCAAATCTGCTATATGAAATTTGACGCAGTTTTCACACTTCTGACTTTGTAAGTCTTTAAGTTTAGTTGGAGTTTAGACTTTGTAAGTTTAATTTAAAATATGAAGTAAGTTTCGCCTCGATACGCCATTTATAACCCGAGACATTGGCAATAATAAATAGCGCGCGTACGATCTCACCTGGACAAGCTAATATTACATTGTCTTGTATGTTGTTTCAGGACTTGGATAAATTGGCCGCACAGCTCAACGAACTGGGCGCTGTGTCCCGAAATGAACCTCCTAATCGGCCTCCAAGGGCTCCTACTAATGGACAAGGTTTGTTTAATATTGCTATAATACTCACAAGCAGGCCGACTAGTAAAATATATTGTAGACAAACCATCCCATTACCCAAGTATCAAATTTACTTTGGGCTATTTTGTGTGTTTGTCCCTATTTTAAATTTTATTTTATTTTGTCATAACAGGTCCACCAGTGGAGAGAAATGCTCCGGAGCCGACATTTGACGAGACCGACAGCGACTCGGACGGCGAAGAGAGCGGTGGTCGCGTGCGCAACGACGGAACCCTACTCGCCAGCGACCCGCCCAAACCTCTGTAAGATTATTTTCGATAATAAAATCTACATTTATTATAACATGTTGAAAATTGCCGGCTAGAAATAAACCAGTTTTTATTCAACAAGAATATTGTTAAAATCCAAAAGAAGAAAGATTTTTACAAGTTTGATCATTGTTTTATCAATCATTTAAGGAACTGTTAATATTGTTCATTTTTACATTATGATTTTGTTTTGTGAAAGTCGCAAACATTATGTAAGCCTAGATATTTCTTAAGTATTTATTTGTCCCCATTAATTTCATGCTTTTATTTCAATTATTTTCTTACTTATTATTTAAATGCGAAATGATACATTCGATTAATCGCACTTGTTATGTTCACTTTGATTTGCACATTACATCGCTTGGCTACTTTGGTTCGCCCCATCCCATCCCGTTATGTTCGGTTGGCTTGTCAGTCCCGAGTTTTGCTACAGGCCGGGGCTGAGCGCGGTGGCGGAGCACGGAGCGGGCGCGGGCGCGGGTTCGGCGCCCACGCGTCCGCTGCCGCCCACGCCCGACGACGACGATGCGCACGCCGACCGTACACTCGTCATGAAGCGGGTGAGTAGCTGAATTACCTCGCCCAACAAAACCCTTCCTCTCACCATGTGTTTTAACATCCACGTTTCACGGGATCTCTCTAATTAATGAGCTAAAGTGACCCTGTGTCGGTCACACTGTTTAAGGGATTATAATTACTACAAATATCCAATCGTTTCTACTGAGAAACATAGATACCGATTAGGATAGTTAACGATTTTTCACGCCAAAGTAAGATTATTGAGCACATTTTTTTATTCTTTAGTGTTTTGTTGTATTTTTCTTATTATTTATATGTACTTTTTGTATCGGACATGTTTGAAAAACACCAGAGGGAAAACTCTGATAAAAGGCAGTCCGAAGTTGATGAAGCAGTTCTTCTCAAAGATTGGGACTTCGCTAGATTTTTTCCATCTAAGAGTACCGAGATCAAAGAAGAAACACGGGATAAACCAAAGGAGACAGAACAAAAACTGGCACAAATTCAATCCCAATCGAGATTGGAGATGGAAGAAGCCTGGGCGAAGTACAAAGCTATAGCTACCCCACCTTCACGTCACAAAAAATTGTTTCAAAAACCTAATGAAAAATCCACTCAAGATAAGTTGTCTGACATTTTAAAATATAAAAAGGAACAAGATACAGAGTTAAATTCTCCAAATAGATTTTTTAGAGGATTCAGAAGAGAGAACTCTGATTTTTTTCCACTGCCCAGTACTCGACACTCAGCTATCTACTTTCCTAAACAGGATAGTCAAATAGGACCGAATATACAACTAAGATCTAGCGGTTTTTTTAACAATTCCCGCAAACAGAGCACAAAGTCTTCGACCACGGGTGAACCTATACTGACAGATTTTATCAAAATGAGTGACAGTTTAAAAATGTCAGCACAGGTAGAAACAAAAAAAAACACCCAAAAAAGTATTGACAAAAAAGCTAAGGATAGAAAGGCAGCACCTAGCAGTTCCATTGAAGCTTTGAAAAATGTAGCAGCGTTGATCAGGCAAGATAGCGAGCAGAGTAATGGAATGAGCCGGCAGAGCAGCGTCAACAGTGACTCTCCGGCAACCAGCATTTGCTTCACGAGTGGAGCCTCCTTCGAGAAGGCGGGTACGCCGGATCTCACCGCCGACACGCTGGAGAATAACTTCCACATGACGGCATCTGCCGACGCGGCCAACCTAATGCGGCCTCGTAGAGAAAAGACAGAGTCTGATATAGTATTTCGAAGAAATTCCCTCTATAACCGACACACAGAACTGATGTCGAATGGGCAGGAAGCGGTACTCGCACAGGATCAGGTAAATTGCACCCTGACAGGATGGTATAATATAAATTAATATTTCACACTTACATTTGGTATGAGGGATCTATTTCTAACAATGTTATGACTAACGTTTGAGGAAAAGTTTGCTTAATTGAGAGACTTTATTGTATATCGTGTAACAATCGTGTGGTAATGGTTGCTAATTTATATACTGTACTTAAAATATGTATTATATTAAATGAAAATCGTAATTCTGGACTCTAATATATCTTGATATGCTATTGCTTTGGGTTGGTAGTATTGTAAGTAATGTAATACATTAAACGCAATCATAATTTTGCTCATACGTCTTACATTTTGGCGTGATTTATTAGATAATAGTATATCAGACACAATATTAGTATTTATCTATGTACAATAAACATACAGATTTTATTTACTTCATATAATTTAGAATATTAATTACAACATCTAATTTTAAAATAACAAATCCTAACAACTTTCCTACTAACTATTATATACATAGACAGCAATGCTGCAACTCTGAATTATCTGCGAATACCGACTTCCTGCCAGCAGTCACAGGAAACTGAGGATATCATGCTATGACAGGAACATTTGAATATTAACAATTATGGGAATGATCGCATAATGAAACATGTTATTACAAGCTATGAAAAAAAGCTATTCGTTTTTGTGGATGTGTTTGCATGTTGGCTGAAGTGTTTGTGTTTGTCTCGCTCTGTTGAAGTTTATAACATTTTACTGAAAATTTACTACCCATTAACTATAATTTTTTAATATATATATATTTTTTAAATTCATTACTACCTGGAAAAAAACAGCAGTCGTTTGTAGCACACATATTTTGTGTATACATTTAAATTTTTGTGCATTTATCTAGCATAATTATTAAAATACAAGTCAAAAATTATTTGTCTGGTAAACCTTGATGTTTACTTACATATTATTTATTGCCCCTAAGGCCCTAGTGACAGGATTAAATACAAATTTTACTATCGTATAATAAGACAAGCAGACCTAACAGGAAGATGAAAATAATGAAATGTTATAATTTAGTTAATAATAGTTCAATAGTAGTAAGATAATATACGTTCACTTTACATAGTCGGGTCGTTCGAGCGGCGCGGGCGCTGGCGAGGGCGCACGCACGAGCTCGGTGCTTCCCGACCTACTCAGCCAGGCGGGGCAGCCCACCACGCCGCCGCGGCACGACAAATCCACCAGCGAAGAGGTAACATTTTCCACACATCTACATTCACTCGACTACCTGAAAAACGACCATTCTAGCATATTTATTACATGTTTCAGTTACTGTGATATTACTTGGTGATATTTGCTTTGTTTCGTTCAATTTACTCGTCAAATTACTACAATTAATAAAGTATATTTGGCCCTGCCTTCGAAATAGGCAATTAAGTTTATGAAGGAGTTCTATTTATAAGTCTTATTTGGGATTATTAATAACTTTACATTATATTTATCACATTTAAATCAAACGCGTGCTTTTTATATCAATGTGGATAACAGGTAAAGCTTTTAACAGATTTTTATTTTATGGGAATATCCATTTATCACATTTAACGCAATAAGAAGCTTCCAAATCTTCCTTACATTGTGTCCTTATAGTTTCGTAGGATACGAAATTTTGAATATACCTTAAAATACCTTAGTAAAAGAGTTTTGTAGTGAATAAATACACCTATAAATAAAAATAATCCATATTTGGTATTCGTTTTTCGAAATCTTGTATTGGAAGCCTTCTTATGGTTGACGTTTGTTGTCAAGCTTCTGGTTTATCGTATTAATGTGAATCGTTGTCGCTCATGCAATCCTCCGGAGCCGCGAGCACCGCCCGGCTCGCTGTCACCTGGCCCGTGTAAGTACTGAACTTGATGCAAGACGAATCGCTTATGTAAAGGTTATCATAGCCTGTTGTTTGTTTATGTAAGGGTTAGTTAAGTCCAGGGAGAAACGGCCTCAAGAATTTTTCAAGTGGTCATTATATTTAAATATTATTTTAAATAAAAAATAAGATTTGCATCTTATTTTTTATTTACATTCAAATTTAATAACAGAGATTTTAATGTTGCGTACTATTTTCAGCTTTGTATAAGTCGAATAAGATTTAAATTTAAGAGCCATTTCACATGTTTGCACGGATTTCGACTTCTTTGGAAGCGAAATTGACTATCCTTAGGTTATCAAAGAAAAATAAAAAAATTGCAAAGCATTGGTCAATCTTTACAGTTTATTACTAATGAATGAATTTAGTGCCCCAACTCACAAAGCCATTTCATGGAAAAGTTTGCGCAGACGTTTGAATTTTTTTGTGGTATGGAGCCACTACTCTGTAATGGTATGGAACCACTACTTGTAGTGGTGTGGAACCTGCTGCTTGCTTTGTCAGCCTGCACCATGAATGATCCGGCTCGTCCGGGGAAGTACCATACCCCCACAGAAGACCGACGCCTGAATGGCGGTTATCAGCCGCCATGCTCCGTCCGGTGAGTGGGAGAGCCGGAGGCCCAACCCCGCGGGTGTTGCAGTTGTCTATGGGCGGCGGTGATCACTTAACAATTCGTGACCCGCCTGCTCGTTTACCTTAATTGTTTAATACGACAGCCTTTGTTTATCCTGACTCGATGGGCTTAATCGCTCATTTGTCTTCATTTGGTCGCCGCTGTTAATCCTGGCCGTAACAGGAAACACAGCGGTGGGAATGTGTGGTAGGTCCCATGCTCGTTTGCCTCCCTCTGACATAAAAAAGACGCAAATTCGATGTTTATTATCTATACTTATAATTGTAACTGAGCTATGCCTGTACATGAGAGATATTTAAGAATATAAAATATCTTTATAGGGCCTATAGAAGCCGAAATTATTGTTTTTAGAATTTTTGTCTGTCTGTATGTACGCGCATGACACAAAAACTACCGAACGGATCTGGATGAAAATTGGCACAGCGATGGACTACGACCAAGAATAAAAGATAGGCTACTTTTTATCCCGAAAAAATGTAAGGTTCCTGAGGGATATAATTTATCGTAAAATCTACGTGGACGAAGTCGCGGGCATTAGCTAGTCTATTATACAATATTGATATAATAAGCTTAAAAAAATAATCATCGGGCATACATATATTCATATATAAGGTTAATAAAATAGATTCTTAAATATAATTGTCATTAATTAGTGAAAAAATAAACCATTTGGCGAATGAAATTTTAAGATTAATGTTTTAATTTCATCGTGATTTTTGGTTAAAATACACAGTCAAAACAAAAATATAATTATATCAAATTAAACGTTGTTCTTTGGAAAATTGATTTCCATAGTCATTTTCAAATATTATCATGTCAATAATTCAATATATCGATGTGAACATCAGTAAAAATTGCAATAAATTACGATGCGCAAGCGGGCTCTATTTAGACCTGCGCGAGTGCTCGTCTAGGCAGGACCTGTGTCATTTTTTCCCACATCCCGACTTTCGATCGAACTCACGGTTTGGTCACGTTTATACTACGATCAAATACATTTGATATTTTTTAGATTTATTATATTGTTAAAATATGTATATGCCTATTTTCTATGTGGACTGGTTTTGATTTTCAATCCAAATTATTGAAATAGATAAAGACAGATAGGTATTTTTAGCAAGAAAAAAGGCTACGCAAATTGATAAGTTTTTATCAGAGCTTTTTACCACCGGAAAATGTAGATCCTAGAAAGTCAAGATCAATGCCTTTACATAAATATTTATTTAATATTATTTTAGTTTATTTGCAATAATATTTTATTTTCTTTGATCTGTGATTCTTTTTATTTTAATTCTTATTTTATTATTAACTAACTGTGTCCTTGGGCTTAGTTCTGTTAGATAGTTAGATTACGGGATAAATGGTAGCCTATCCCTATCATCTAATCCAGCTTATAGTCTATCTCTATCGAATACACTGAATTTTTGTCAAAATCTAATGCGGTTGTGCAGTTGCGGCCTGATTGACAAACAAACATCCAAACTTTCCAATCTATGTTATTAGCGGGAATAGTGGGATCTAAAAAGAAATCCATGTAAAACTAAATAAACTATATTAATTAATTTTAATAAATTCTTACCGTAGTTACGATCATGACTCAAGTTTTTTATCCTTCTCGACACTCAGTTTACGCTATTAGTGTTATATACGTGTAACTAGTAACGCACACATAAACAATGAGACGTTGTTTTTACCTAAACTTGAGCTTATGATTTTTGTGAAATGGCTCTTAACTAACACTTAATAAAGTATTCGCATATTTCCGCCTGGACGGAGTTGACCCTTAATTCTTCGTATTTATGCATTTCCTAGGTGCTTTCATCTATACAAATCTTTTGATCATTTTAGTCATATCAAGGTTTAGGTAGAAAAGTCGAGAAAACTGTAACCACGTCTTGACCGTGTCTAATGGGTGAATTAGTTACTGAAATTTTAGCCACGTCCTATACGATATTAGCACAAAGTATATAGCAAAAGAACGGTCGCACAATTTCTTTAAATTGATAAAAAATAATACTAAGTACCTCCGATTACTAATATACTAATAGGTAAAAGGAAGATTATTAAAGATGACCTTGGTAATGAAGAATACAAAGTTTTTTTTTTTTTAGTTGCATCTTTCCTAAAAAGGCTATATAATATGTTACTGTTATACTTGGATGTTATATTTACGATTCCATTAAAATTAAAATATTTCATTGATCATTTAGTTGTATCAACGCTTCCCTAGCGAATGCAAAATGTAATCATGTCGTCGCCTGCTCTCATGTCATACATATGTATATCATAAATTGTAGATGAACAAATAACTTTCCAATATATATGATATGAGCAACTAATCCTTGGGAGACGGACTTACTTGACTAACAAAATATTATATAATTCTTATTTTATTGATATGTGCTCGTTTAGTTTTAAAAAAGAAAGATAGTTCTGTTTTATTATTTCTGTTAATATCCAAGGTGTATTGCTACAAAATTAGCATTACTTCTAGATACATAATTATTTATCAATACTATCAAGCACTACACTCATAATTAAAACTAATTTCTTTTTAAAAAAATTTTTGCAAAGGTCAGCCGCTCGTCTGGTATGTAGTTGAGTATAATGAAAAACTGCGTAATATCCGTAGATAGTATTCTCTTAATCTTAAATATTAAAGTGGTAATTTTTCTCTGTTGCAGTATCGGCAAGCGATTGCCGGCGGGACACCCTTACCCCACCACCACCACCCGCTCCCGTCCTCGGTCCAGTCCACTCCTTCCAAATCCTTCGTCGCGAGTGTTGCGTCGCCCCATGGACTGCAGCACTCTCCTTCCAACTCGTCAGTGGGCTCCCAACAGTTCCTTCCGTTGCAACAGAAACAACGGTCGTTCCTGGCGTTCGGGTTCGGTGCGGGCACGACTGGCAGCAGCGGCACGGGCGGCTCTGGCAACGCTTCGCGTCGCGAGAGCCACGTCAACGTCAACGTCACGCCCTCCGGACACGACCTCTCCTCTGACACCCCCGAAATACGCAAATATAAGAAGCGATTCAATTCCGAAATTCTGTGCGCCGCATTGTGGGGTTTGTATTAACTTCTAATTTAGACAGTTTTAATAAAAAATGACAGATTATTTTCTAATCCGCTGCTACTCCGACAAAGAATAAACAGTGTGAAAGTTTCTTTACGATGTTTTCCTTATGAGATGCCAGATCGGTTGACGGATATGACCGTGTGTGAGTTAAATCAAGACAACATAATCGGCCTCAGCTAGTATTATACTAGCTGCAAGGGTCGAAAATACGCTGAAAAATCAAAAAACATTTCATAACTACATCTTATAGGAAGAAATTTTGTCAGTATCTATGTCTGTTTGAACTAAATGATTTGTTGCAGGTGTCAATTTATTAATTGGTACAGAGAATGGCCTGATGCTCTTGGACCGTTCGGGCCAGGGCAAAGTTTATCAATTGATCTCACGACGCCGCTTCCAACAAATGGAAGTGTTAGAAGGACAAAATATCCTCGTAACAGTTTCTGGCAAGAAAAATAGAGTTCGAGTGTATTATCTTAGCTGGCTCAAGTCAAAGATTCTTCGCACTGATGGACTGAGTGATGTAGGTATTGCTACTGAACCCATGTTAATGGGAACAGTGGGTTACAAAGGTTTTCTAACTAGATATTTATAATGAATAGGTCTTTATTACTTAACTAATTTACCACTGAAAACCATCCTAGATATTTATAATGAATAGGTCTTTATTACTTAACTAATTTACCACTGAAAACCATCTACTAACTTAAAAATGTTTTTTAATTAATTCACTTAACTAACTGGTTGAAACTTATGTAAGATTCAATAGACTTCTTTGAGATATGTTAATGTTTGTTCCAAAAAAATAAGATTTTCATCTACACTTCTATGCAAGCACAAAATTTTTACTTTGTCACTATTTTTAACGTTAAATTTCTCTGACAAATCTCAAAACAACCAACAGGTATTGTATTGGATGGAACTAACAGTATAGACGAGGAAAAATTTTATATTTTGTTATTAAAATAATAACAAAACGAAACGTTGTCTATACATATAATAAAATTATAATTGAGCTATGTCTGTACATGGGAGATATTTAAGAAAAAAATACATAGGGACTCTTTATTGGGTCTGTAGAAGCCAAATCAATTGTTTTTAGAATTTTTGTTTGTATGTTTGTACGCGCATCACAGAAAAACTACGAAAGGATCAGAATGAAATTTGGTACAGTGATGGAGTATGACTTAAAATAAAAGATAGGCTACTTTTTATACCGAAAGAATATACGGTTCCCGAGGGATATAACTTATTTTACCCGAGTAAAATCTACGTAGACGAAGTCGGCATCAGCTACTTTGTAATAATTTATGAAAACAATTTGCAGCAAGCAGAAAGGAGAAATGGTTGGATTAACGTGGGTGAACTTCAAGGAGCTGTGCACTTCCGTATTGTGAAATATGAAAGGATTAAGTTCTTAGTAATAGCTCTGAAGGATTCTATCGAGATCTATGCATGGGCACCCAAACCATATCACAAATTCATGGCGTTCAAAAACTTTGGGGTTTTGCAACACAGGTAATATAACTAATAATGTAAGTTTCTTTTTTATGAAAGAGGGAGGCAAACGAGCAGGAGGGTCACGTGATGTTAAGTGATCACCACCGCCCATAGACAACCGCAACACCCACGGAGTCACAGAAGCGTTGCCGGCCTATAAAAAACCTCCAAAGTTTGGCCTCCAGCTGTTCCACTCACCGGACGGAGCATGGCGGCTGAGCCGCCATTCAGGTGTCGGTCTTCTGTGGGAGTGTGGTGCTGCCCCGTACAAAGCCGGCCCCTCCGAGTTGCAGACTAAAAAAGCATCCAGCAGGTTCGTACCACTACGAAAAATAATTTCAAAATAGAAATTCCTAAATGACTATGTTCCACTAGCCCAGTGATTCCGAAAGTGGTCTATATCGACCCCTAGGGGTCTTATAACAATCTGCAAGGGTCTACGTCAGCAGAAAAGAAATTGGAGGTCCATGATAGTGGATCTCAACATATACACTGATAGTACCTTTTTACTTACATCATACTATCTTATAATA
>JADGIL010009981.1:0-12727 GCA_020352625.1 Cactoblastis cactorum | reverse complement strand
AATAGTGATTATGGCAGGTGTCCAATTCCTTTACTTTAGCCCATTCCCAGTCCCCCCTAAGATCAACCATAGGCCAGTTTTCTTCTCCATATTTTTGCAATAGTGTCTCCTCCTGCCGAGACCTGCTCATGGATATATCACCCTTGATGTATCCGCGAGCGGGTTTTGGTGAGAGAACTCCATCACATCAAAACATTTCATAGGGCCTCTACGTGTTTGACCTGTGTCCCCACGCAAGCCTCTCAAAGGTCCGGGTCACCACGCCCGTGATGTTATGAGCGAGAAATATTAATACTACTACACATATTAAATAAATACGTCTAGTACACATAATGTTACCGTCCTTATCCATCTATCCTCACATTCTATCTTTCTATCTTTCGATTAACAATAAGGAACTAGATTTACAGTTCAAACAAAAAACTCGTCACTTCAATAAAGATGACAGCTACTATGATTATACCGACAAAGTTCCATGTCCAGAATCGTTTACTTATCATAGCCTAAAATGTGCGCAAGTCAAAAACATGTCAAACTAACGGGACCAGTTGAAGTCTGCTCATTTAATGTCATTGTCTTTTTGGCGGGATTGTGAGTCTTAACTATCGTAAGACTGTACTTCCATCACATTCTTTTCTATTCTACGTATGGATTTTCTAATTTAAATATAAATTAGAATTATAAAACAACATAAGAACAGCCAGCCAATTAGGCATACATATACATTCGAAAACACCTAAATAATCTTTTAAATTAAATTACACTATAACAGAAGTTTCCTTACCATCGGGCAAATCAGTCCCAAAAATATCCAACTTTTGCCCGGGCGTAGATCCGTATTCAATTTCTAATTTGTGTGGAATATTATTTGTTGCATCTTCGCTGGCTGCAACAAAAATATATAAACTTTATTACATAGTACCTCCTCCTCCAATAAAGTAGATAAAAGCTCAGTTTTATGAAGGCTCTTCGATTTTTTCTGAGTCTCCATTGTAAAACAAACACACAACTTAAGTATTCATTTACTCTATTATGTTCAAAATCTTTATCTAGAAATTAGACGAATCTTCACGTCATTCAAAGGCACTTTTCACGTCAGTATTTTCAGTTAAAAATAGCTCATATCTTAATCTAGCTACAGACTACCAGTATTTACAACTGCTGAGAAGAAATTACGGAGAAACTCAAGCAGTTTTGATCCTTATTATGCCAGAAATTAATTAATTGACTCTCGTTTTTATAAAGTATCTGTGTAGCAAAATACACAAGTAAAATTAAAAATTTCATAGTCATTAAATAATTTGCTTCTTACCCTCTGTAACAAGTCGTACGTGGTTCTGTAACACCTCCTGAGCTGAAGGAAAGCGCTCAGACCACCTGCTCGGAGAATATTCCAGCTCTAAATCCAGTGATTGTAGAATATTGGACATCTTGCTGGTCTGCACCTTTAACTTGGGCTCTGGGTTGCTCCTCTGTAATCAAGATATTATTTATTTTTTTAGTTTATTGTATTCTTACTTTTCCTACAATTATACCTAAACTTCGTGAACACTTTGTAAACTATCGCAATATTAATATTATAAGGTAAAGTTTGTAACTTTGGTTGATTGTTTGGAAGGGGTAATCTTCGGAAATACTGAACCGATCATAAAAATTCTTTCACAGTCAGAAAGCTACACTATTCAGGAGTACTTTACATTTGACGCCCAACGAAGTGGGCACGGGTTGTCTAGTTAGCTAGTATATTGGTAATATTAATAATAATAGTTAATATTGAAATTATTAAGCTACTGAATAATAGTACTAAGAGATTTTTTATGGATTTGTAAATCTTTACCGTCTAATAGAAAATTTATTTTAAAACATTGCATTTAGTTACCGTTGCATTCATTTGAGCTTATAAAATGACATAAATATTCCCCTGTAGTTGGTCTATCCACATAGTGTTATATAATTTAATCAATAAGTCGGAAAATCTAAAGAAAATAGTACTCAGTGATCTATATATATATAAACTGTATAGTTTAGTTGCATTTATAGAAAAACGTCCAAGACTGGGGCCAATCAGAAAAATATTATTTTCATGTCGATCCGACCGGAGATTGAATCCGGGGCTTCCTAGCGAATGTTAACTATTACACTACGGAGGTCGTTAAATAGTACCGTAATGAAATAAAATTCTTTTCCTTGCGTTTGTTATGCGGTCGGTACTTCTAAGTAGTATTAAATTTCATTGACTCGATACTCAGATTACTTAGCCTGTATGTTGCCTTATATTGCAAAATAGTTTTCCATAACATTAAGGTTTAAATATTCTGTTTGAGACTTGGAGATATTTAAAAAAATACAATAATAATTACCTTTGTATATCTTTTTAAACTCTTGTGGCATAATGAGACGCTAGTAAGGAATATCTTGAAACACCTCTTTATTAAAATTTGTAAAGAATTCATTTTCACACAGTTACATATTCATTTTAATTACAAGTATTCGACTGTCCATAGGTATTGTAGGTAAAGCATGTGTCTACAAATGTTGTAGATATAGCCATGTTAATCTTATCTCAAAAATTTTACTTGCTGATAATATTAAAACCTTGAATGAAATATACTATTTATTAAAAATATATATTTTGTAAAAGAAGAAAAATAAACGGCCGAGTGCAAGTCAGCCTCGCATCCGAAGGGGTCCATACCATTACTTTAAAAAGTTCTAAATAATCACACTGTTTGTTGTATGGGATGGCTCCCAAAATAAGATTTATTTTATAGTTTGATGGTGTTTAGTACTTGTTGCTGAAGCGGCACAAACTATTCAACTTTCTCGGTTCAACTATTTAACTTTCTCGGTTCATGAGATAAATCCTAATGACAGACAGCGAAGTCTTAGTAATAGGGTTCTTGTTTTTCTCTGTGGGTACGAAACCCTAAAAAATTAATTAGTTCAGACGGCCTTCGTTGTAAACAGCTGTAATACGAATTTAAATTATGAATTTATATAAAATTATTTATTGAAATTCAATAATGTCTGTTTACTTTATAATAACAATAGCGATCGTTTTAAAAATAAAGTTTGATTGCGTTTAGAATTCTAAGCCTGTTAAAAATATCTGGGTGGCAATGACACTCATTTGGAAGAAAAAATCCTTTCCTTTGATTTTGTTACAAGTAAAACTATATGCAAATAATTATATAGTAAATATCCCTAAAGTTTCAAGAGAGCGAGTCCGCGGCACATAGTTACTCGGTATTATTTACGCTCTGTCTAATTAAGAAGACGTGTAGTCGTCCTAATTCTACATAGGTCAGCAAAGGTCTTTAATTAAACAACACACAAAGAGATTGGCGGCCCTAATGAGAGGTCTTACAAGACCCTTAGTAACAACCAACTTTTCAATTACTTAATCGAATTGTTTTGTTGTTTTATACGAAGTTATATACCTACAAACGAAGTATTTTATATAAGTAGTTATCCCCTTCGCAATAATTCGCATATTACAAGGATATCCAGGTAGATCTATTTCACTTAGAATTGTAATAATACAAGCTGCAGAATAATTAGAGAAACACCATTTATTTGTTACATTTAAATTTACACGACACATTGGAAATTTGGCAACAGGTAAACACAACATACAAATTTAAGCATAATGTAAGTCGATTAAAATATTGAACTAAGTATTTGAATTTGACCAATCACTTGAACAATCGTACAACTGATAATAACTTAATTATTTAAGAAAATAATTGTATTAAGCATTGCGTGTCGCACGTTTATACTGGGAGTCACCGCAATTTAAATTGACTCGTCCGATCGTGATTTAAAAAACAATTCTCGATCAATTAAAAATGGCCTTTTAATTGAGTCTGAACTAGTTTTAAAGTTTTCTTGGTTTTTATGACGCAATCTCTAGTGACAATAAGACAGGTGTTGTTAGGAATTAATGTACATAATTTTTTTAACATCACTTCTCAAGTCTTCACTTCAAGTCACGTCTTCACTCACACAAGGCAGTACATAAAAAGAATGACTGTATTTTATCTCATTGACTATATTATTTATCATTGTTTTATTGCTTTTATGGAAACTATTATCACTGTAACTGTTATCACTGTATTATGGAAACTATTCTAACTGTATTTCTAATGGAAATATGTGTAATAAACTGAATGACGGGTATATACACGGAATGGAGATTCAGATAGTGATATATTGCATATGTGAAGAATGCCGTGAATTAAGCCGTAATTTCCCCTTTGCGGAATTTTTAATGTAAATTTTTTCCAATTTAGAACTTTTTTCCTGGGCTAAGATATTTACGGATGAAAACAGAATATTCAAATTTATATCCAAATTATAGTCACCAGAGTGCTTTTTTAGTTATTGACAATAAAGAACTAAATTCACAGTTCTGAAAAAACCAAACATAAAATATCATCTTCACTTGAAGAAAGATGACACCTTTTATGATTATTTCGACAAAGTTCGATTTACTGAATCGTGTACGATTCAGTCAATCGAACTTTGTCGAAAGAGAGAAGAGAATATTATGTCTTAATGTGTGAAAATTAAAACCATGTCAAATTACTGGCGCATTAAGGGTGCTATACCATCTATAGTCATACTAATAAATGCCGAATTAACTGTTATTTTTTCATGACTAAATTGAACCGATATTCAATCCAAATCCCACTTTTATTCTCGAATAAAGTAGCATACTAAAGTAAAAGAATCATTAAAATCGGTTTTATAAATATTTATGTACAAAATACATTACTAAATATTTTTACTACTTTTAATATATAGTTATACAAAAATAGTAATCTAATTAATTAAAAAAGGACGTATTAAACAATAATTTTATTTTTAATACCTGGGAAAATAAAGATTATAAATAAAAGAGAACATCGTGAGAAAACAAAACTAGTTGCACCACAAAATACTTAACCGGATTATTTATAGATTGTGTGTTAGATATTTTTTTATTTGTAAAACAAAATGACATGACTCTTAGTTCAAAAATAAGAAAAAGGGGGAATTTGAATAGAATTCTAGAGATCAAACAGGCAAAACTACTGACTGATTCGAAGCTTGGTCCATGAAAAATTGAAATAGCATAAAGTCTTTTTATGTATTACTACGAAAGTAAAGTCGGGGGACTGAGCTAGTTATGAGAGAAAAATGAGCATTCATTTTCCTACCTCCAATACATGTTTATGGCACATTTTATAAAAATCACTATCAAGTCTTTAGGTTTGGACTTTGCCAAAACAGTTTAGATATATTTTCTCCAAAACAGATTTAAAAAGGGAATCAAAAAGTCAGCATGGAATTCCCTCCCTACGTCGTTGTTCCCGAATTCATTCAATATAGGGATTTTCAAAGGAAGAGGGAATATAATAGGCATAGACAATTTGGGTTTGCGTGCTCCACCTAAGACTTCGTCGTGGCTTTCCATCACGCACTCAAGCCTAGATTTAAAAAAGAACATTTAAATTCAGAGTATTTTATTAGTAATTTATAAACTAATTTTAAGCTATTTTATATCAGTTGTTTGAATAAAATATTGATGATAAAGGACGTATCGCAGCTGGTTGATGATGTAATTTAATGTTACGATAATAAGTTCATTACTTATCATTGTATTTACAATGTATACTGTACACACTGAGATAAAAATACCAAATTTATATAAAAAAATTCTTAAATGTTGAATAAGTAGTTTTTCCTTTTAGGACGTATGTACATAATGTACTTGCTATGATTATGCGAATTTTCCACGAAATCGAATCGTGAAATATAGAACGCGAGCATAGCCGCGGTAAAAAACTGGTTATCGAGTGAATATTTTACTTGAAAATATCGGATTATTTTACACAAAAATATTTTTTATCCAACTGTGTAGGTATAAAAGCAATTAGGTACCAAAAATATACTTACAACTTAGATCATTTACTAATGATTACGATTAAATTACGCAAAAAAGAAGAGTCCTTCAATATTCATATTTAATATTTCAATGATATATTTAATATTGTTGTTATAACAGCTGTGTTCCATTTAAAATAACCTATTTTGCCCAGACGTAGTGTTAACACTTTACCACCTGCTAGACAATAAAGACAATATTTTTTTAAATTAATTTTAAGACTTCAATAGTCACTATTAAACAATGATTGTCATATTAAATAAAAATAATAATATAAAAAATTAAATTTTAATGATATTTATTGTATGAAATATTAAGTTTAATGACAACCTTCAATGCATAATGATCATTCAATCAATGCATGATAATCGCCTGAATGGCGGTTATCAGCCGCCATGCTCCGTCCGGTGAGTGGGAGAGCCGGGGGCCCAACTTCTTTAGGCGGAGGTTGTTTATAGACCGGCAACGCTTCTGTAACCCCTCGGGTGTTGCAGTTGTCTATGGGCGGCGGTGATCATTTAATCATCTCGTGAATCGCCTGCTCGTTTGCCTCCATCTGACATAAAAAGAAAACATCGTTATTTACGTTACGTTATATGCATTTTGTAGTGGTATTGAGCCTGCTGCAGCTTTTTTAGCCTGCACCATGAATGGGCCGGCTCGTCTGGGGAAGTACCACACTCCCACAGAAGACCGACGCCTGAATGGCGGCTATCAGCCGCCATGCTCCGTCCGGTGAGTGGGACAACCGGAGGCTCAACTTCCCCACTTCATAAAACTCCCAACTTCATAAAAACCTTCCGCCCTCCCCAAATGGCGAGGGCGGAAGTTTTTTATAGGCTTCTGTGACCCCGCGAGTGTTGCTGTTGATTATGGGCGGCGGTGATCACTTAACATCAGGTAACCCGCCTGCTCGTTTGCCTCCCTCTTACATAAAAAAACTAGGAATATAACCCTGAATGGGGGCCCCATTCGGTTATATTCCTAGCGCATACAAGTATGTATGACGTTGCAGTGTTGCCAGCGTTATTGGCATATTACCCAAATCATTTTAAATGTTACTGTTAAATGTTTTATAGGTTACCATGAAGATGCTTTTGAGGAAAGTCTACTTTTTAAATATCAAGTACTTATACATATTTCTAAATTAACTAATTCCCTCTAAGTAAAGACATTAGTTTAACGACATCCTGACACTTGATAAGATATCAAATGTCAGGATGTGGTGCTAAAGGCATCTGATATGAATTTACAATAAGTATAATCTATGATATCGAACAGTAAAAGCCATATTATATGTCTAACAAAACGGTCGATTATTGTGCAGATCTTTTCCAGAATCGTGTATTAGAAAATAAGTCTTAATGTGTGAAAGTCGAAACTATGTCATTCTGCTCATTTAATGTCATTTAAAAACGATAAGCAGCGTTTTGCCGAGGACACTTTTTTAGCGGGATTGTGAGTATAGTTGTTTATTGGACGAAAAAACTGTGTAAGCCATAAAATTTTAAAAAAATACTTGTGAAGATTTAATTAAACATAATCGGTCTATTAGAGGTAACGTCACGGTGACCCATCTCCATATACGAGTGCACAATGCTGACCGTCAAGCTAAAATCTTGAGAGGCGAAGGCCAAGCCTTTTAACGAAGTGATAGTGCAAAGCAAAATAATTATAAAAAATATGTTCGGTTTATTAAGTATCTATTTTATTTCTTTTAGTGACCCGTACCTAAAAAGATCGTTTTTATCTTTAAGCCTTACAGGAGCACTTTATTATCCATCCGTCCGTCCGTTAAGACCTTTTTCTCAGTTTATGCCGCAAATTTCCGCATATTTTTGACACTCAAGAGAACCAAAACCTATAGGGTACTTCCTGTGAACTCTGAAGTTTCAAATTTGGTAGAAAGCATGATTTTTTTGGCTAATTTTGATAACGGCAATAAGTAGACGCTTGAAATATTCATGGAATAAGTATTTATAAATTAACTTTAAATATTAATAACGAAATCAAAAATAAACATTTATTTAAGGCGAGCTCCCATACAACAAACGTAATTTGTTTTATCGTTTTTCTTAGAAAATGGTAAAGAAACCTTCGTGTGCGAGAGCAACTCGCAGTTGGCCGGTATTTTTTATTATTATTAGTAAATCTACGTGTTACTGTTACGGCGCATCGACTTAAATTTATAAAGGTACACACCACAATATAATGCCGCTAAATTACCCTGTACATACTGCCGAAGTATTACCAATTGTTAACAATAATTTAATAAGGAAATTTAAAAAGCCTCTGACATAAGAAACTAACGTAAATTGCCTTAAGTGTAGCATTTTGGTGGACTAATTTCATCAAAAATACTTACTTGATAACCTAAAGAAAAATACTGGCTTTCAAATTAAAAAAAAGAAACTACGATGCTACACATACACACACACACATTTAAACCAAACTTATAATACCCCTTCTTTTGCATCGGAGGTTAAAAATATATAATGCCGTATTATAAAGATTGCCTATATACGTAGGCGTAATAATATTACGATGTAAAATAATATCACAATTTTAATTTCCTTTATTTATTAGTTGCACTAAACATTAACTATAAAAATACCCACATCGTGATCTTCAACTTGTTTTATAACGACAATAATGATCTAAAGTCATTTCACGGTGATCAAGATACAGGATCTATATTTATAAATGTGTATAAAATAAAAATAAGGCACATGTAGATTTAATTGGCGTTGTTGGAAATTATCATAATTATTAATAGGTAATTACTTTGATATGTATCTTGATATACTAGTATCCATTTTGATTTCGAGTAAACATTTAATGAAAATTTCAGAATCCATACTAATATTATAAATGGGAATGTGTGTTTGTACGTCTTTTAAAACAGCAATGAATTAGTGTGATTTTTATGTGAAGATAATTGAACGGCTAGAGAATGACGGGCCAATTATCCAATTGCCCAATTGACGCGAGCGTAGCTGCGAGCAAAATCTAGTAATATTATTCATATATGTGAAAGTTATGTTAAGTTTTTACTCTGACACGAAACTCATAGTGCAAGCATTATAAGTAGCTACACTTGGGTGATCTGTGAGCTACACACAAAAATAAAAATACAAAGGTAGGTTTCGGCGTGAAAAACATAATATACCAACATATGTACATGATTTCACTTTTATAATATAGGTAGTTTATGTATATTAAGTACGTTATAAGTATTATTTTAAAAAAACCAATTCAGTACTATATAGGTCCGTAGGACCCATATTATTTTGAGAATTTGGAGTTCAAAAGTATAAAAGATGTAGAGTCGATCGTCATGTAATCTATACATATAATAAAACAGTAGAAATATTTTGTCTGTACATTTATTATTTTTGACTGAAATGGACAGAGACAAAAAAAATTTTTTTTGAGTGTTTTGTCTGTCTGTCTGTATGTATGATCACGTTAATCTCCGAAAGTACTGAACCGATTTACTTAAAACTTTCACCAGTTGGTTTGCTTTAACTCAGATTAACATTTAAAGTCTGTTTCATCAAAATCGGTTCATTAAAAAAAAAGTTATTCATTTGAATTAACTCAAGGCATAATTACCATTAACTCTTCAATAATCCGCTAGATGGCGCTTTTTCATCTTCTCAATTTCTATAACGCGCTATGGAGATTTTTTCATATGAGGCCTTATACAGAAAAAGAAACACTTTGAGTTTACTTTATGTAACTACTACAAAGAATTGCTTTATGATATATCTATACCAAAATTATTTTATTTGTCACTTGCATGTAAGTAAATATTTCATATGTATATTAATATGAATTGAATATTGATTTATTTCACAAACATTATCCATTCAATTCGAAATTTACGCGGACGAAGTCGCGGGCAACAACTAGTAACTATAGTTATAGATTTTTTATACAAATATTCTCACTCACTAGAAACTTAGGCCGGAAGGTAGCTAGTAATGATTGGTAAGTACATACCACTCCCTTCATCCCCCAGAAGGTGGCCCCAGCCTCCACAACCGTATTGCTTGCCATCAGGGGTCCGCAATTGTGCATTGGATCCTGTCCCTGAAAAGTAGACAATTTAATAAGATGAAAGGATCGAATCTGCTTATATTTCGTCAGTTTAGTCTTACAGATACAGATCCAGTATCACGTCTTTATTTCTTACGGGTAGACAGAGCCAAGAGTTGCGTGACTCCTATAAAAAACGTGACGTGTAAAAGAAAAACAAAAATTTGGTTAACTTACACTATGACTTATATCAGCATTTATAAATTCAATATTTATCTATACATATAATAAAATTGTAACTGAGCTATGTCTGTACATGGGAGATATTTAAGAAAAACATATATAGGGGCTCTTTATAGGACCTACAAAAGCCGAAACGATTGTTTTTAGAATTTTTGTCTGTCTGTATGTTTGTACGCGCATCACACAGAAACTACCGAACAGATCTGGCCTCCGGCTCTCCCACTCACCGGACGGAGCATGACGGCAGATAGCCGCCATTCAGGCGTCGGTTATATCAGTGTAAGTTCATCTCTATCAATTGAAAAGTGGGTCATTCCGTTTGTGCAATCTCAATTGGGTCTCGTGATAACCTTTCCCTTGACTTTTATACTGTAAACATTGTTTAAAATACGACTTGCATTGTGCTAAAGGCTGTTCTAGCTAGACCTATCCACTATTCCCGTTCCCGTGGGAATTACGAGTTAAAAAGTATCCTATGTTACTCTAGAAGGTCTAATTTATATTTGTGCCGACATTCATCAAAATCGGTACAGCAGTTTTAAAGATAATTCGAGATACAAAAATAAAAATATTTATAATTATTGTATGGATTTATTTCGATCTCCGGTCAGGTAAAAAGGGAAAATCATATTTTTCTGATTGGTATGACTCTTGGATATTTGTCTATACTGTGTATTTGTTATAAAATACAGTAACATTGAGTTAGTACCCCATAACACAAACTTCGAACTCACTTTGGGGCTATCTCAATCTGTGTGATTTGTCCCTATGTTATTATTACGAGTATATTATGTTGTTATTATATTTTATTTATCTGCATCAGCTTTTCCCAAAGTGGGCGATAACGCCCCCTAGAGGGCGCTGCAGACCTAAAGGGGGGCGGCAAGAGACCCAGAAACAAAATGGGTGCGTTGTGTAAAATAGTTTTTTTTTAAAGAGGTGAAAAAATGGGGTTGCTAAAAAGTAATTTATTCTCAAAGAGGGCAGTACACAAAATAAGTTTGGAAAACCCCTGATCTACATACTTATACATACAGTATGTTCCAGTTTTAGGTAGAACATACTTACCTGGACGTGTGATACTTTTTTTTACTCAAAAAATGTACTAGCATTCAATAGAAACGTTACAGTCAATGACTTGTTTAAACGAATGCAAAAAATGAGGTCACCTCTACAAAAGTACTGTCAACTGCATATCTAAGTAGTTTAACGGACTCTGTGCGGCGGTTATAGTGGTCATTTTTAAATGTATTTCAGTAAATTAATGTTTTATAGGATTAAAAACTTTTCACATATAAATATTATATAGAAGAGTAAATAATGGTGTGTGTATATGTGACATGCTTCATTACTTATTGTAAGGGACTTCGATCTATACATATAATAAAATTTTAACTGAGATATGTCTGTACATAGGAGATATTTAAGAAAAACATATATGGGGGCTCTTTATAGGTGAGTGGGAGAGCCGGAGGCCGGCGGCCGGATCCGGCAACGCTTCTGTGACCCCGCGGGTGTTGCAGCTGCTATGGGCGACCGTGATCACTTATTCCCTTCAAGTGAAATCCCTTAAACGCCGGCAACGCTCCTGTGACCCCCCGGGTGTTCGAGTTGTCTATGGGCGACGGTGATCACTTAACATCACGTGACCTGCCTGGTCGTTTGCCTCCCTCTTACATAGAAAAAAGGATGCTTACCAGCAATGACCACCATTCCACCATCAGTAGCGCCAGTAAACAGGGAGCCTTCAGTGTCAGATGCCACATAGACCTCCTTAACGGCTGTGGGGGCGGAGTTCTTAACCCTGGCTCCGAGCTCGTCATCACTTGCTTTTTGCTGGCAGCCGGAGAGAGTCAGACCCTTGATGACAATAGAAAAAATGTAAAATTCTTTCAGCAATTCTTGTTTTTGGTTTTGTTCGGTGAAGCTTTGACAAGCACTTTGTAATGACATTAACTTTATACCACGTACGACCACACTGTGGAACGAACTGCCTGCAGCGGTATTTCCGGACCAATACGACATCGGTACCTTCAAGAAAAGAGCGTTTAAATCCCTTAAAGGCCGGCAACGCTCCTGTGACCCCCTGGATGTTGCAGGTGTCTATGGACGGCGATGATTGCTTGACATAGCGTGACCCGCCTGCTCGTTTGCCTCGCTCTGTCATAAAAAAATTCTTCTTTTGTTTTTTATAATAAACTAGACTTTGCCCGCGGTTTCGCTCGCGTGGAATGGCATGCCCCTTGGACACATTCAAGACCAACAATCCTACGGTACATTCTTTGTGTAACTCCAATAGGCAGCGTACGCCAAGATAGCTCTCAGAGGGCAGATTTTTTCCAGACTTCATTGACATGTATCGTTACATTACGGCCAAAATTACATAAAATCATTACAAATTGTAGCCTATATGTTATTCTGATGTATAACCTACATTACTGTAAAGTTGAAGGAGGCAAATGAGCAGGCGGGTCACGTGATGTTAAGTAATCACCGCCGCCCATAGACACCTGA
>JADGIL010009976.1:2249-14296 GCA_020352625.1 Cactoblastis cactorum | reverse complement strand
ATCAAATTATCCCAACCAAAGTCAACCAACTGGAGAAAGAAATCCGAAACAATATGAACCTCAGCAACCAGGAGCACCGCAGAAACCAACATTGACTTATGCACAAATGCAGATTGTTGACAAAGATACTGACATTTATAAATTAGGACCCAACGAGAAAGAAGGATTACCAGATGGTTTGACCAAGAATGATATGAGCCGATTGTTGTATACTTTTAACTATACAGTTGGTTTTCACGGACATTTTGAAGAGGGCTACACAAATGGTGCTAAGCAAGGATATTACTTCGTAGCAGGAAGAAATGGCGTGAGAACAAGAATAGATTACGTTGCAGATGAAAAAGGTTTCCGTCCTAAAATCACTCAAGAAGTATTGGACTTATTATCTGATGAAGTGCCTAAACCTGAAACTGAAAAGGATGAGAAATACGGCCTGAAAGGATATGAATTCAAATGGCTATATTATCCAGTGGATTCGTGAACTAATATAATAAATGGCGATAATGCAGTTACCTGATTGATATTGTTAATTTAAATTAAGTTTAATTGGCTAAGATGATTTATACAAAGCTTTACCTATAGTATATTTTACACTGCCTAGTGAACTGCCATATAAGAATTTGTAAATAAAATTAAAAATATTATATGTTATTTTTATTGAAATTCAGATCAAGGCTATAACTTAGACTTTCGTTGCATTAACATTGACCCTGTTTTTGGCTTCACTATAATAAAAAATTATAAATATCTTTACCACATAATCAATATCAGGTTTATTTTCACACAGTTATACATAAACTTCAAATCGTAGTTATATGTATAATTGTACAATTTTTCTAAATTTTGTAGTAGATCTATTTATGTATTAAATAACTATGTTTAAGAAAAGACATCAACGCATCTCATTATAAATTATATAATAATTGAGATTATGTTTTGTTTCACCCATTTTATAAGAAGATTAAGAAAAATCAAATTCAAAATAACATTATATAAATTATGTTATACAAATTACAAGATAAGTTAAACAACAAAATTAAATATCTCTGAATAATTTATAAAATACTTATGCGTGAGAATTTACTAAGTATAAGAAGAATTTCTTAATTCATGAGGTTGGAAAAAAGTGCTGTTTTATAATTGTTTATTTTTTCACGCAAAATAGCCGCACAGTCGTCGAGTTGCGAAAACCAACCCGTTATAAAATTAGATATTTATTTGGGTAGTAAACATCACATTTATTTACATTTTTTTATCATACTACGCCATCTGTTGTCGCCTTACAAGATTAAGTAACACACAATATTTTAATACGTCACTTACCAACTTGCTATTTCATGCTTTTCATAGCATTAATTTTGTTAAGATGCTTATTATAGTTTTATCTTATTTATATAGATCTTCAACAGATGTAAATCAACTCTTTGATATCTTATGACTTCAGTTCTGTAAGCATTGATGATGAAGACTAAGTTGAAGCAGGCAAACCCAAGTAATGCCTATTCACTCTTGCCTTGAAATTCCCCTTATTGAATGAATTCGGAAACAACGAGCAGGGAGGGAATTCCATTCTTTAGCGGTTGGAAACACTGCCCACGTCGGGTTGTGCGATGGCGAAATGTTATACATTTCTTCCGATATAATCCATATACATATATAAAAGTTATCCTATTGTGNNTGCCAGATTAGTACTTCTATTTTATTCTTTACTGTACTTATATTATTGTAAATGTATATGTAATATAGCTAAATTTAAAATCAGATAAAATTGTTTACAGTATGTTCCATATTAATTTGAAATACAAAAGACACCCTAGTGTAACCCACAACTCGATAATAAAATAATTCTTAAATATTACTAATAAAGACTAAAATCTATACTAACCCTTGAATTAATAACTAACAATATTTTAAAAAAATAACCAACTTAATTACAAAATATGGTATATGTACTTACTTCATCATCTTAAAACAAGGCTGCTCTAGTTGACCACTGTTTTGAAATAACGAGGCTCATGAAGGACCATAACAAAACCGCATAGCAGATAACTATGACAATAGTAGATTTAGTAAAGAAAATTTCATAATCTGTATTCATGAATGAAACTTTGCGGCTACTAACCGAGATATTATCTCTGCGTGGTTTTGGCGGGAATCCTTTGCTAGTTGATAGAGAGCCGGCGCGCGCGCACCACGCGTCATATAAAACTCTGACCCGATGAGATCGCGAACGCGACGTTTCGTCTCCTAGACGTATTGTTCAAAAACAGATTTAAATGGAAGTATTGAGGACACACCTAGTTTCCTTTTGTAGTTATTCTCTTTAACATACTGTGACTATGCATTGTTACTTCATAAAAGAAGTGTTAGTTCTACTTTCTTAAGTACACCAAACAATCTCTGTGGCTGTATTTAAATATCAAATATTTTAAATACCAAATTTAAAAGATAAAAATACAGAATCTAATAGTTGTAGACTACAATAGGCGTATTAAAAAATAACTTAGTGCAGAGAAATATAAATTAATCTTTGGAAGGTATGATTCAGTTACAATAAAATGGTTATAACGTTACAATAACAAGACTAATAAGGAAAATAATGACTAACAAATGTATGCATTAAACTAAAATTAATGGTGTAATTACTCTAATAAGTTGTTATAAATCGCATTTGTCGTTGACAATAGTCATTATCATTAAAGATGGCATGTCATTATTCGCATTCTAGGTCAGTGGCATGGTCTTGCTTCAAATTCTTCATATGATGAATGTACTGAAATAAATCTTCATTAGTTCTCAAGATCTAAAAAATAGGAGTCATTTCTAAGGATAGGTTTCATTTTATCACGTATTATTAAATATGATCGAATTTCTATCGTAAATAAATTAATATTGGTTTTATGAATAATATTCCTTAACAAACTTTGTATTTTATCATTCAGTAATTAAATTACTGTAATTTTCAGTAATTATTTCAGTAAACTTTTTCAACCTTATAATTAACATGACTCAATTCATGAAATTAAGTATACGTAATTAACTATTTGACATGTACATAATTATAAATAATAATTTTAAAATGATCTAGAAATTCAGTATTTGGTCCTTAAACATTCGTTCTTTTTATAATTTTTGCTATAACTATTAAGGAACATAAAACTTTTTACAATAATATAAATATTATTTTTACAATAAAAACCCTCTTGACAGATAACCACTTGTTCTCTTTTTAAAATCTTTCTTCCATTTTAGAAGTTAAATAAAAAATATTTCCAAGTAATTTTATTTTTTTCATAACAAATGTAGTTAATTTTTTTGTCTCATAAAGCTTGCTAGTTCAATGCCTTTAGATAATTAAAGAAAATTTGAATCTTTCAAATAGTACCCACATAAATCTTTTTTTTATAACCCCAAGATAATCAGATAAATTAGTTTGAATCAGAAATAAATGTGAAGCTATTTTATTTATAGTCCAATTAACATGGTACATTTATTGGCCAATATATAAAATAGATCGATTCTAGAATAGCTTTAAAGGAAACAGGAAAAATATACGTTTGGAATCTTTATGATCTAAGACTTATTAATTGTCTTGAGTTAGTGACACAAATCAGCATTACGTCAAAGTCAAAATTAAATTTTCATATAGTCTTACCTAGCAGCAGCAAGATAAATCAAAGATTTTATAATTTTTTACACACTTAATTTTCAATTAAAATGTTAAGGGGCGAACGGATAGTTCACCCACCTTTGGTAATACGAGGCGAACTAAACAGACACCGAAATTATATCATTATTAAGATGAACCGACTCGCACTTGGCCGGTTTTTAATGTAAATTATCCAGAATGTAGGTAATATTTGGAAGACATCATTTAATGCCCATATTATAAAAAAGTTATATTCGCATATCATATATTACCTATGATATCATCTCGATATAACTTATTATGCATGGGATGGGTCACTCAGTTAAGCGTGATTTCTTTTTTTTATATTTTTGTAACATTTTTTTTGTCATAATGTCAACTGAGAATTACGTCATCCTTTAAATATCAAAAATACTATTAAATAAAATACAATTTTTTGTTAAAGCTCATATGAGAACTTGATCTCATATCAGATTTATATAATTTTTTTGTGACCTCATGTTTTTTGCAAGCAAAACCTATAATATATTATCCGTGTAGGTATTCCATTAATCGCTTACATCTTTCATTTGCTAAGCTTAATAATTAACTTACAGATTTGTAAACAATACAAATCCTAATATCACTTTCCTCACTGTTTCTTGAGTCACATTAGTACCTAAATTTTTTACCCCAAACTTTTCATGAAAAAATGAAATTTGTTACATCAAATAAATTTCAGAATCAAATCAAAATATTTATTTAGAAATAGAATCTTAATGTAAACCATATAAGTACTTTTTATTCTAATACCCTAAAAATGTATTTGTAGAACAAATATACTAAATATCCCTCATTGACTTGTTATCAGCGTCAATTCTAAAAAGTTCAGTTATTTATCAAATAACTTGAAATGAACAGACATCTTAGTTCAGCAGTCTCTTAATAACAATATGACATAAGCGGTATCGCTTACTGTAACCACAAACATTCGTATCCTGAGGGCCGAAGAAGTATTGCGGTGAGGAAACCTCAAATACCGCTCTTCTTCCTCGTTTGATCAGATTTCTTATCCACATTTCCTATTAATAATCTTTTATGAACTACTATTTAATGAAAATCATTAAGTACGTTTACTAAGCATATTTTATTAACTTACTAGCTTATGCCCATGACTTCGTCCTCACGTAACTTACTACTGTCAATATCTCGAGTTAAAAATGAATTTACGCCATATTTTAAGTCATACCTCAACTGTGAAAACCGGATTAAAATATATTACAATTAAGTACGTATCGTATAAACAGCTTAATAACAAGTAGTTCCGTAATACGCTCATATTTTAATGATCTGTCGTAATACGGATTAAAATAGTTACATTAATGTTGTGACTTTCTTGTTGACCAAAATCAGGTTGTACGGGAATAGGGTGACCTGCTGGTGAGGGCCATTACATAACATATTTACCGATTTTTGACAGCTGTCATCGACTTACTCGTAATAGGTACAAATAAGACTACGCCGTACATTCCCTTTGGTAATGACAACTATCAAGCCGTCATACCAAACGTCATGAGTCAATCCTGTCATCATAAATAAACCATTGATATTCAGGGAGCGAAGTTATTTTCACTATCGCTGAATGTGCCATTGTGTAAACACTTTCTAGTAGTAGTAACCATTGCCTTAATTGATAATAAAAATTGCCATGGCATAACTATTTTATGTGCGAGTAATCACCGATAATTTTTAGTTAGGTTTTAAGTATGATCACCTTAGACTAGTAACTGACAAAAATAGCTGAAATTAATAATGAAACTGAATTGGGTTCTTCCGAGTCTGTCTTGCATAATTCAGATGTTTTCATGAGAATAAAGATTATTTTTGTTAATTATAGCGGCAACAGAAAGATATCATATAATAAAAACTAGAACTGTCTCATTATGACAGCTTACGAGATACAGTTCGTTTTAAATCAGGTCGGTCGGTATAGAACCCTAAAAACAGGCGTAAAGATACTAAAAAAAATAAAGAATGAGTGATCTACCTATCCTTGATACCTCACCTTGATAGCATAACAATTATTTTGCATACGAATAATATTCTCAATGTCAGCATGACGATGTCAACAAACATGCACACGTTACGGTGCACCCACGCTTGACCTTCACTTATCTAGAGCAGAATTACTCATATTAATCTGATCATATTGACTCTTATGGGTGAGGTTCTTTGTTTACATTATCTATACAAACATACATATGATCACACCTTTTTCTCAAAGATCTACATAATCTCATACATCTATCGAGGAAATATTTATATGATTTGTAAATATAAATAAGTTTTTGAACAACATTTCGTAGTTTTTGGAAATATCATTTTTAACCATTAATACTTACTATAATTTATTTGAAAATGTCGTAAAAGTGTAAGTCCTTTTTTCCTTCTTAAATAGTTCCATTTTGTTTTCAGGAGGTTCTTTTCTGGGATGAACAATGATTAAACAAGAACTACTGATTCTGGTAAGTAAACATTATTTTTATATAATATGAATCAATAGCTATTATTATACTTGATATATTATTTAATAGTACAACAAGATTTATTTAATACATTAAGGATTAAGGATATGCTAATCATGTTGCTATGAATATTGCACCAACGACAATAATATATGCCCGTCAAACGAAGATGAAAATAGCTATTTCAAGCAGTGGAAATCATAGATTTTATTACTCCCGTTCGAAATATTCAATTTGCTAGACCATCAATGTGTAAATTTTAATCGAATATTATTTTATTGCAACTTCCTAGTTTCCTGTCTGCGCTTGTGTTGCAATTTCACACTCGAATTTCACTTTTTGTTGAGTCATGATTGCTAAAAACTTCAGTAAAAAGCGGAATCAGTAAGGTCTAATGAACATTCTTGTTCATAACACACTCTAATTTGATTTCCCACAATTTGTAATCCTTCACTTCATAATTTTATGTATTCTGCATGTTATATCAGCTAAATGAAAAGTGTTTTTAACTTTTCACGGGTTTCGATTGTTTGCCAGGAAATAATTAGTATCAAAGTGTTATTAGTAACGTGAATGGAATTAGTAATGAACCAATTCTTTAGTGAGAAAAAGTTCTTTAGTCGATTTGTTATTCTTTTTAAATATTTCATAATGTACATAATAATAATCGTGAAGGTTGTGGTGAATTAGTGTAGAAGTTATAAATACTCTTTTAGAGAAGAATAGAATTTATTTTGGAGGTTATTTAAAAAAAAATTGTACGCAATACATCTGAATAAATTTCGGAGGTCTACGCTTTAATCTATCTATAATTTAATTTGAGAAAAAATCCTCTAATTTTTAGGTATAAACGCACTCGATAAATATATTAGTAATAATGATACATTGAAAATAGTTAGTTTTTTTATTAATCAAGTCCTAAGTAATGTACAGTTCTTGTTGTGTTTAGTAATATTTGTCATTTATCTACACAAAATCTACAATAAAACAGAGCAATCTCTCGGTTTCCTTGCTCAGTTCTTTGTCAGTGAAAGTAGACAGCGCTCAATATTTACAGTACTCGAATCATTACATACAGGCGCAGGACCCGTTCTACATCGAGAGCCATTTCGACATCGCATGCGCAAGTGATCGAAATAGGAACAATCACATTTCGACTTTTAATAATTCTTTGCTCTCTTTGCATTCTTGTACAAGCGTGCGGATTTGTCTGCATAATTTCGGTATGTAGAATCGTACCATCACTATATTGTATCGTTCAGTAATTCTTATTCTCCAAATATACTCTTCTAACCATAACATATTTTTTATTTTTTTTAACAACGGACAGGCAAACGAAGCATATAATTATAGGTTATTTTGGTGTTTAATAGAATATGTCGTGACAGATTATTTTCTAATTCAGTTAATTAATTGAAAACAACAAACATAATTACTGAACAATATTCAAACGAGATCTTGAATATTTACAGCAATGTCAAAACTATTCTACTTAAAACGTACAAGGTAATATAATTAATAGAAAATTGGCACAAGATCAAACAATAGCGTTGCAAGAACTCTGCTACAATTACCAGTTCGGAAGTACCTCTCAGCGCAGTATTACAGCTGTAAAACAATAGGTATAGCTTCTTGTGGAATTTAGGTTTGAAAACCCACATTTTCGTCGTAATATACGAGAACCTAGCCTCAATTATTCTTCTCGTTATACTTGGAGTCGCCCCTCGTTGTAGAATTATCTCTATGGTTTTATCGATATATTTATTTTCGCTTCCTGGGTTTGAATCTAACAACATATCTAACAACATAAACAAATATTATGCTAGTTAATTAATGCAAGCTCGTATAACACCAGTGGTCGTAAATAAATTACGTATTGCTCAGTATAATTTATAGATTACCACTTTAATACTGTAATATTCCTTGGTTACTTATCTACTAAATATATCTGACTGTCAAGATAGCCGCTTAGAATATTTTTTTAGAAATTAAATTTTATGAAATTAGAATTATTACGTTAGTTGAAAAAATTGCCAACTGTCCAGCAAATGGAGATTATGGGTTACCAGATATTTGTAACTGCACAGAAACCTCGGCAAAACAAAAGGGAATGTCGAGCAAATTATTATCGGGCTGCTAACTGGCGCTTGTGTAACTATGTAACTGCCTTCTAGGGCTACCTCTTCTAATAGTAATCAGTTGCTAGCTTCTAAGCCTTGTACTGTACTAAAGGAAAAAATGACAACAAAATCAATATCAAAATATTTATTCAGAAATTAGACCTTAAAAGCCGTATTTAATAAATATTCTTATATTATTCAAGCTACAGACTACTTACCAGCATTTTGGAATGGCCACTGCTGCGAAGAAATGCAATTTCTAAACACAAATTTTATTAAAAGAAACTATGAATGAATAAATAGTTCTTAAGAATTTTCGTCGATTCAGGAAAGATTCAGGACTAAAAAATCCGCCACGTAACTCTAAATAACTGTAAGCAGGTAATATTAACCAGTTAGTTTATGACAAAACTATAATAATTGAGATTATTTTATTATTTTGGCCTTTATTATATTACGTATCAGTTAAGAAAGTAGACCAGGGCATAGTAAGCGAAATAATGTAGTCTCTGCCTACTCCTACGAGAAAAAGACGTGATCATGTGTATGCTTGTATTGCCTTGCACTTCCTTTTATATTAAAGCTAGCCCTAGCTAACTACTCTTGACCTGAACGTGATTAGAAAATAGCCTGCTTACACCGCATTGCTCTCACGTAGACCCTTAGACTTACACCTTAAAGAAACACCCACGAAGTTCACATATAGAAAAACACGGATTTGTGAACGCAATGGCTTGCTTGGCAAGACTTATAATTAGGGATCCTCGAAAATCGAAATAATATTATAGTTCTATGCACAGGTCTTTGAATATGTTTTCAATGTTAATATAATAATATAAATTCCATATAAATGTATGTACATTTTTCCAATCATATTAAAGTTTAACTAACAACTACTACAATTCATTAACTGAAAAAATAAAATTAGCATTGATTGGCCTTACGTTTTATACTTTAAAATATTAACTACGGGCAAATTATTTAAGATCGATGTTACCTATAAAATTTATTGCAATACACTAAATGAAATAACTAGTTTAAAGCAATAAACAAAATTGATATGCCAAAAATCGAAATTAAATTCGTAGAAACGAGTAATCAGTAACTCGTTCCTATAGGTTATATAAATTTGCAAAACATTGATATACGATCGTAAACAGAGCCACAAATAATGTTTTTATTCTTGTTACCATAATTAACAGGATCCCAAATAACAAAGAATCTAAAATTTTATTGAAGAATTAAGAAACTTGTATTTCTTCCTCACAACCACAACTTTTTTCTGTTTTCCTACTGAACCCACACTACTACTTTCTTTTTTTCAACCAATCACATTTCATTTAAAGTTACATCATTAAACGTTTGATTTAAAATTTTATGTTATGCTAAAACTTTTATATTAACCGTTTAGTATCATATGGCAAAAACGATGGTTTAGTTATGTAATATTATTTAATCAATATGTCACTAGTAAATTACTAATCTGGGTTAAAGAACCATATACATACGCTTACAAAATAGACTAATTTAATTAAAATCTTGCCAAAATTTGTGAGCCCTTATGAAGCAGCGTTATATTATAGTCCATAAGTACTAATATTATCACAAAAATTCTAAGACTTAATATCATTCAGCCTACCTCGTACGTTTTTAACCATTCATGACAACATTTACCTTAGCACTTTCATTTCCCTTGCTATATAGTATATACCTACAATAACCGTTATCGTCACAAATTTCATTCATTCATTGAAATTCCAATGAAAAACAAAGGTGAAACGCCTCGGTTGCGACGCAAGCGAATTTTCTCATGGTCATAGTTTTTCTTAGAAACTTGTTATTAATTGGTGCACAACTTATTTCACTTACTAATATTAGAGGTCAAACTGGAAATATACAACACCTATAGGTATGTATATATAGAATCTGGAAGATAACTTTCTAATGGTGAGAAATTAGTTAAATTTGATCAGTAATTTTGAATATTACCCCCTAAAAACAAACTATAAAATATTAAAATATATAGCAAATAATATATTTATAGACATTTCCATCTTCATATTTAATTTTATATTTTGCAGCTTTCTAACTGCAGTATTATCCTGATTTTGTACAGACTAACGAACTCTTTTGTATATTCAACAATTATTGTACCTATAAAGAGTATGATTTATCTTGTCGCATTGTCCAAATTAAAGCGATGACTGTCAGATGTCGGTCTAGGTCGCTGTGGGAGGTGTTTGGTGCAAGCTTTTTTTATGCGTTTTAAGCAGTGTAAGTAAAATATCTCAATTCGATCATATTTTATGATCCATTCACACATTTAATTGACAAAGATAAAATCGAAGATAAACAAGCCGTTCCTTTTATTTCTATTTGTTTTAGTTAACAATTGCTTTTTCTAATTTCTCCTAAGCAAGCTTTCAACTAAACATCTTCTTATTAGATCGAAATACGAAAAAAGGTTTTTTGGTTTCCTAAACTTATAAGATTTTTATAATATTATAAACTGCCCCACTTCGACCACACTTCAAATCTTGCAAAACAAATACAGCCAGCAAGTTAGGGACTCCGAAAGAATGCAGGCAAGGTCGCCCGCTTGCTCGCAGACTAGTTTTAATCACAGCCGAATCTATTAACAATCAAAATAAGAAAAAAGAGAAAGTTTTTTAAGGTACCGCACGGCAGCCAATTGGCCAAAAACAGATCCCGTATAGTTTTGTCGTCTCCTGTTCGTTTGTCAATCTATACATATAATAAAATTGTAACCGAGCTATGTCTGTATATGGAAAATATTGAAGATAAAAATATATACGGNNATCACACAAGAACTACCATACAGATCTGGATAAAATTTGGCACAGCGATGGACTATGACCTAGATTGAAAGATAGGCTACTTTATCCCGAAAAAATGTACGGTTCCCGAGCGATATAATTTACGAGTATTGTAACCGAGCAAGGGGCTGACAAGATATTATAGTATCCATTGGTCGGACGAAGTCGCGGGCATTAGCTAGTTTTGTATAAATGTTTGCTTCTAACGCAGTAAAAAGTCTGTGCCCCTTTCTTACTTATAACTATTCGATGAAAAATTGGAAAAATATTGATTAAGTATTTAGATTTCAATAAAAACTTCCGACGAAAAGTGGTTCAAACAAAATCGATTGAGTAGTTTATGAGATATAGGATAATTTCGATATTTACCAAAAAAAAATTGAAAGCTGTCGAACAAATGTGAAATATTTAAAATTCGTACAATCAAAAAGACATTGTAATCTTTTCATGTTAATAGTAAGGAACCCTTCGTGTGCGAATCCAATTGCACTTGGCTGTTTGCTTTTGCTACTCTTTCTAAGATTAGTCTTTGTTTTTCTGGTAAGAATAATATTTTGTAATATGGTGATTCTGTGCACTTATAAGTAAAACGATTTGATTTCTGCACAGGATGATCAGAAAGGATTTGTGTAAGGCCATCACTTTATCGTTATAAATTTAACGCGGCTATACACAATAATTACCTATACGAGTTCATATTAGTTAAGTACAATCCCAGTATATCTTCTTATAATTATAATCTCTCAGTTTTTCCAACATATAACCCACAAACCCAAGATATCCGTCCAAAAAACCCAAGGTATCCGTATAAAAATGTGTCGAAGTAAATAGGATAGAAAACTTTGTTTCTTACGATAGATGTCATCGGAGTCAAGGCTAGTACGCAGTGTTTATCTGAAGGGATCACTAGGTATGTTCATTATTATCACGCGACCGC
>JADGIL010009967.1:6879-17570 GCA_020352625.1 Cactoblastis cactorum | reverse complement strand
CAGCTTGAAAGCATTACCCACAATCCTATCTATATGAGTACCTAAACAAAGTTTGGAGTCCATATGTACACCAAGATCTCTTAGGATTGACACTTTAGTGAGATTAATATTACAGAGGTTATAAGTAAAAATGGTTTTGTTAAGGTTTTTCGTAAAAGTTATAATATGACATTTACTGAAACTCAGTTGAAGTTTATTGTCACTACAAAAAGCAGAGAATCTGTCAAGATCCTTTTGGAGAAGAAGGCAGTCATTAGGAGATTCTATGGCTTTATAAACTTTAAGGTAGTCAGCATACAGTAAGAAATAAGAATTGTTAAAGCATTTAATTTAATTTTGAATTTAAAATTTTATTTTGAATTAGAAATTACTAATTTTATTAAAAGATAATTGGGAGACAAGTTGCAGGGAATGATTTTAATTAATTATTTTTTTTTAAATATAAAACAATCCTATTTTAATTTTTTAACTGAATAACTGCGCAAGTAGAAAAATGTAGGTAATGTACAACCTGCTTTATTAAACAGTGTATTGTTTCACGTAAGCGTTTGGGCAAAATTGATGGTCGAGGCAGATAGTTCCCGAAACGGCCGCAGGCGCTAGGCGCTCGCATGAATGCAAGGTCCTAGGCCGAATTGTTTTTATTAATTGAATGCGATGAATCATTACAGTTTCCATTCAACTAGCGATGCTGTAGGTCATGTAGCTAAATATGAACATAGGCCGGCGCTACTTATGTACGCCCGTGACGGCATATTGTAACATTATTGTAAGTCGATTGAACTGTATATGAATATGGCTCGCATGTATGTTTTGAACGATTGCGGCTGTTGTTCCTAATAAAAAATATTAAAATATATTAATTTAGAATTGTATGCAAACAATATCCGGCCACTGAAATTGTAGAGTGATATATTCTACAAATGTTAATTTAATATTTCCTTAATCAAACAATAGTTAAACGGCTCCTAAATATATTACATTATTTATTGTAAAGAGTAATAAAAAGGATTTCTGATTAATGAAAAATACAATGGAATGTTATTGTTAAAGTCAATCAAGGGAAGGTGCTTCAAACGGGGGATTCTCTAGGTAATGGGCTAGTTATCACCTCATCTGAATCGACATTCCACGAATACGCACGTCATTGAGCTAAGAAAGGCTCTATCTAACCCGCAAGAGATAAGTACGTATTAGTACAATCAAATGAGATCATCAGTACAATTAATATCCAACACGCAAATATTTCATAGATCACGCTAGGGTAGAAACGCATCCTCTGAAAAGAGAATTGCCTGAAAACCTTGCATCCTTCACACGCGAAGAACAAACGCGTATAATTATAATGATTAAATAATGGTTATAGCCGTGGCCTAATTGGGGCACAATCGGGTACAACAGATTACTGGAATGGGTGCATCCACAATAGATCGTCGCGCTGCGCTGGCGCCGGGCAAGGGCGCGGCCTTCGCTTGACACGTGCATAATGCAGCTCATTTAGGTATACTAAGTATATCAGTAAGCAATCATTTATTTGTATGACTACAGAAAATACATATAGATCTTACAGAATTGGAAGGTAATGTATTTAACCCTACTAGGCCGTGCAAATGTTAGTAAGAATTTGCAAGTGAATTAAAATAGTCAAATTGTATTAATACAAATATATTTTTAAGCATTCAGTTATTTTATTATAGTATATTTCAGTTTAGTATTATTGAGCTATTTTTTATTTGTGAATAATCAGAATCTTGAAATAGAAATACCTACGATTAGTACATTATTATCTCGATGACATGATGCAATTGGATAAAATTAGTTTTTCTCCAAAAAGATAACATGACACATTCATTTGAATCTTAACTCCTATAGACTATTGAAGCGGTATACATTTAAAGCTCCTAAAGAGAGCATTGAACTATTAATATTTAACTTTACTGTAAATACAAAAGTACAAAAGCGTTTTCATTACCAAAGTGATATACATATTTACCATATAAAAATAAGTGTAAGTACTCTCATAGTTCTCTCAGAGTATGATGCGTACAATAGGGACTTTAGACGGTATTCTCTAAATATTAAAAATAATATTAAAACAGAATCTTCTTCATAAATCAACAATACGTCAATACCTGGCCATGATCTGATAGCGCCCTGACATCGAAGTAATTCATCAACGCGTCGACAAATTGCTTTTTTGTAATCTCACATTTTTTCCACTCTGTTGGCGCTGGTATCGGTTAATCTAATTATATTATTATATAGCATACGTTTTATTAAGTTGTTAAACTTGATTTAAATTTTGTGTAAAAAATTTAATCATTTTTAATTGAGTTAGAGGGGTCATAAAAACTATCGCCTTAGTTGATGTGATGGTTTTAGTAATAGTTAAGATTTTACGATACGGTTGAAAATGTTTAAAGAACAGGCTGTTCCTTATGTAAATGTCCCAGTAAATGACACTTTCATAAGTAAACTCAAATGTTTTTAAGAAAATTTACTTCTGGACGTATCTCAGTATCTACTAACGCATTCAAAATACACGCGGACGACGCCACTGATATCATATAACTACGCGTATTAAAAGATTCAAATCACGTCTTAATTTCTCCATCTCCCGAGAGATTCACGTAAGCGGAATTGTTTCCTGTTTCTATTAGCAATATTATAATGACAGAGCTATGTAACCAAATCTATATTATCGTTATAAAGAGGTAAAGTTTTTAATGACTCTATTTGTTTGTAAGGACTAATCTTCGGAAATACTGAACCGATCATTAAAATTCTTTTATCTATATCTATCTGTATGCGTATTAAAATATAATAAATATTTTATAAATTTTTAATTTAATTACATATCTAACTATTTACGCCTGCTGCGAATCCCTTAGCACTGTGGTTGTTTATTATTTTCTTTGTGAAGAAAGCTTTTTGCGACCTTCGAAATTAATCATATAAATATTAGTATATACATACATATGTGTGATAGTTAAGTATATATTTTTTATGAAGTAAGAATGTTCGTGTCTTCGTCGCCATCTTTAGTTTCTTTTGACGTTTCTTCTCAGCAGCGGTCAATGCTTGTTGTCTGTAGCTTGATTAAGAAGATCATTATAATAACATATTGACGTAAAAAAAACCTATGTAGGTCTAGTTTCTGCATAAAAATTTAGATTTTGTAGCCATCAATAAAATGTTTCAGTGTAAATATACAATTTGTCTCAGTACAGCCCTTCATCGTATTAATTAAAAACATATATTCTGACAGTTATATCCTGGGATTGAAGCAACAATTGATAACTAACTTGCGGTCCCAACGGAAACGCAGCGTGCGTCCAGCATACTCATTGTACGTGCCGGGCGCCAAAAGAAAATGATAATAATCCGTGCAAACGATATTATATTACAGCTAACCGATGATTTTCCAACAGTTAATTCTAGTCAAGGAGTAAGGACGCACGATTTTCCGTCACACAATTCTTGATATTTAAATATATAATATAATTTTAGTAATATAGTTAATCAATGATAACTGTGCTCTGTGAACAAACAGTGTTTAAAAAAATAGTGATGTGTGTATATTTAAATTGTAAAAAAACAGTAAAAGATATTCGATTATGAGTTATACAAGTGTTGTGTAATTTAATTCACGATATCGTCTAATTTATGTACTTTTATGGTGACTGTTTTCACTTTAAGCGATCATGGCGCCATCAAGCGGCGGCCTCGAGTACTTTTACGGTTTCTCTCTGACACATTAGAAACACTAACTGGCGATGCTAGTTCGATTAGTTATAGCTACTCGGTAAGAGATGGCGTAAAATATTTTACGATGAACGTGCGGTTTTTTTTTGTTTGTAAAGATTTGTCTTAAAATACTTTTTTTGTTGTAGGCTGAACCGGGTGACACGATAGCAACAACCAAAGAAGGTAAGCTTTATTATTCACACGGAAAAGTATTATATATTTAATGGAAAGTTTATTTATGATTTATGAGAGAACATACTTATATACGATAACTATTTATTGTTAGAGTTTTAGTTATTTATATAATCAAATAAACCTTTTTAAAAATAACAACAAACTTTTTTTTTAAATATATATAGGGACAAATGACGCAAATTGAGTTAGCCTCAAACTGAGCTCGTGTCTAATAATATTAGGATATCAACACAGCGACACCATTATTAAGTTCAATAGTTAGACGAAAATTTATTATTTATTTTTAAATTAATTTCACAGAGGAATGGGTGACTCGTAAGAAAAGCGAGGTGACAACGACAAGGCAGATTGCAACCAGAGTGAAGCGGGAGTTGGTTTTAGAAGATGGACGCATTTTGAAGGACTCTGGGCCAAAAGTTTCCACTTCGGTCAATGAGGACACGCATACAACCAATTTTCAACAAACAGAAGTAATTAACATTCTTTTATAGGAACTAATCCTGCGATCGATTATGTATAGATATGTACATTATGACTTCTTTATACCTAACGGAGTATTCAGAGCCAACAGTTATAAGAATCGTAAGCAATGATCAGCTTCATGATGGTAGTGAGGGTTGCAATGGAGATTCATATAGGTGCAAAAATTTTCCATGTTCAAAACACGGGATTTTCCAGCACTTATATGAATCTCTTGATCTGATGAAATTCTTTCTCTTGATTGACTTTTACGACCTGCATGGGAAGAGAAGCAGTTAGCTAATTCTACGTTTTCGTTTCCCAGATAAAACATACAAAATAATAACATAATATGCTGTTGGCCATATTAAGTATTCTCTCACAGATGTCCACACAGATCGGTTAGAAGCAATTTCAATATACATAGTATCTTATACCGGACGCATTACATATCCCAATTAAAAAATTGAGAAACTTCTAATAATATTACCTAATCAACCAATGAAATATATTATTCGCAATTTAATATCAAACGGAAATTAATGTCGTCATGTTTGAAACATACCTACAACTGGTTTTGGCACAAGATAACTAGTACCTAGTGTATTAAATACATATGTAATACACTAGGCATATATTTATTACACATTTAAAAAAAAAAGTATTTTGGAGTTTACTATGAATAAACAATATCAATGTTATATCTAATTTATATAATAAATCTGTTGTTTTAACTTTCATCTTTCGGTCAAGAGAAAGAAACAAAAACACCTCTTTCATTATGCGCAGATTTGAAAATTCAGTCAAGGGAAATGGCTTAAAATAAGGCCTATTCATAAGCAATAGTCTAGTTTAGTTCATAGCGTCATTAATCTGAATCTCCATTCATTTAATTACTTAGCTCACCATTCACGTAAGCTTAACCTTCTAGTTTTTCGATCACGACTGTTGGCTTAAACTACCATAAAAGGGATAAAAAACTCAAAAACTTTTTTAACAAAACAATTTATTATTTACATAAATTAATACTTATATGAAAATCATATTGTTAGTTAACGAATTAAATTTGTCAATCTAAAACTAGATAAAGGGTCCTTTAAAAGAAGCGTGAAGAAAGAGCTCTGTAGCCTGGCTTCGCAAGGTTGGCGAGTGGCGGAACGCCTTCCTCTGCTGGTCAACAATTGGTTCTTGTTCGTGCAGTCGCTTAGATATAGATACAGTATCACGTCTTTATTCCTTACGGGGTAGACAGAGCCTAGAGACGTGGGACTCATTCAAGTCATTTGTAATTGTGGTTCCAGCACCGCGTGCCAGATGAGGCTACGCAGGATACCGATCAGGTGGACGGAGCAGGCGTCGGCGCCGCCCTCGATGGCAAGTGTTCACTATCATTTAGCATTTCATTGTAGTACTAGTGTGTATAGTAAACTTATAGCGTGGTATTTATAACTCAAGACATCATCGATAGGGTTACCTAATCTATCTTGTATTTCATGTTTTTCAATTTTACTTAGCTTATTTTTAAAATATCCTTCCCAAATTTAAACTTTCCTTACATATCCTATACAAACTGGCTTAAAGAATGTTAAAGAATGTGCCGAAAAAATATTTCAAAAGTGACAGACTCCCTTATCACATGTTAGTGAATTAACTCACAAGTGTTACGAGTCTAAAATTTTGTATAATGCTTAGCGTACCTGACCGCTTTTTAGAAGGTCCCGGGTTCGATCCCTGGTCAGGTTTTGATAGAAAATGATCTTCTTCTGGCTGACTTCTGTTAGTATTTCATAAATTTAATTACGTCACGTCTTAATTTAATTTAAGGCTAACTCAAGCTGTGTGATATGTTCCTATAGGTAGATAAATTTAAATATTTAATGTACTTATTAGGAGTGGTCGGCGGTGAGCTGGCTCCAGCAGAAGTTAAGGTGCTGGTATCATCCAGCGTGGTGGCCAATCCCGACGGCAAGGTGCGCCAGAGTCGAGACCTGAAAGTGCTCACTAAGAATGTGGTGGAACGTGTCAAGGAGACAGAGGAGAGGATTCATCGCGGTGATACTACGCATGAGGTAAGTTTTTGAGCTTCTTATAGATAAAGTTTCTTTATCCCTTAAGCCCAGATGCGAAGAATTGCGAGATTTATGTTGGCCATGCTTAGCAAAATTGTGGGCTGGTGGAATGGAGAATTCCTGTTGCAGGCTTTTCCCAGCATTGGCTTCTACAATCTGCATGGTAGTAGCAGCTGGCATATTCCATGTTTTTTCTTTCGCTTCTTTGAACAGCGATTCTCATAGGCGATGGGCTAGCAACCTGTCACTATTTTTGAATCTTCATTTCACCAATATGCCCACCATTTTGCTAAGCGTGGTCTTCAAGTCTCGCGACACTTGGCTCTGTCTACTCCGATGGGAATAAAGACAATATACTGTATCTGTAACTCATTTCCATCAGTATCGATTACTTACGTTAAAATACAAATTCGACGTCCAGATCGTGATAAACGAATAATGCACATATAGTTATATCTAAAGCATAAACCATGAACGGAACACCTCTCCAATAATGTATCATACTTATTATTTTAACACGAGATCTGCAATTTACGAATGCTTTTAACTCCATACAGTGCGATGATGCGACCTATCTCGCCCATGAGATGTGGGGGACACGATGATAGGACCAGGGTTCGATTCCACTTGTAGATAAGGGATGATCCACGCTAATGGAGTGAGAATAGGCTGGGAACTTTGAGCTATTCCTGTGCATGATAAGTTATTTGCAGCTAATGGAATGGCTTTTTATGTAAGATATAGTACGGTTTGCGAAACGCAAGTACTTATAGGAACCAGTATCTTGTAATTAAAATATTTCGCGTTCAACATCACTACTATTATATATTAATGTTTTTATTTAAGGGAGGAGCCCGATTTTTAATTTTAAATAAGAATAAAATGATAAAACTACACGATGATGAAATACACGATATAGCCACGAATATTTAAGATATCGATTTTGTATTTCTTGTAGCAAAATTTAAAAAAATTCTTAATCTGAAAACATATATCGATAATCATTTATCTCGCCATAAAGTTTATGTTAATTAAAAAGTAATAAAGCGTTTTGTTCACGCTTTATTGAAAGCGGAAATGAGTTGCAAAAAGCTGCTTTGATGAACCTTTAATTGCCGACTGATGTTAACTACCTGTCTTTCCTGTTGGCAATGGCGATGATTGCTTAAAAGAAATGAGCTGTTAAATGGCGCGTTGAGCAAAAAATATCAGAATTACAAAAAAAGAAGAAAATCGCTTTAAAGTTAGTAATATTCAGTATATTTTACGAATGCGAACGTTTTGACATAGTGTAGTGTAACACCAAGTCTTAGTAATTTTATTATTGTCCTTTACTAGTACCTGTCTTGCGGTTTCACTCATTTTGATTCCGTTTCGGGACAAAAGTAACCTATGTTAAATAATATCCTGGATAACGTAGCTTTCTATTGCTGAAGGAATAATGATAATTGGTAAAGTAGCGTTTAAATTTACTTCTACTTTTTAGGGTTTCGCATACAAAGGGTAAAACGGGAACCATATTGCTAAGACTTCGCTGTCTGTCTGTCTAATACCAACCTGTATCTCATGAACCGTGAAAGTTCGACAGTTGAAATTTTCACAAATGATGTATATATTTGTGTTGCCGCTTCAACAGCAAATACTAAAATAAAATAAATAATCAAGGATAACCATTTTTCCTAGATAATGATACGGAACCCTTCGTGCGCGAGTCCGATTCACACTTGGCTAGCTTTACCACTGAATAATTTGTTTATGTAATAAGGCAAATTTGCATTAGTTTTGTAATTTTGAGCTACTCTGTAACAGCCTTCTTAGAAACCCGACTATCTACGTTCATAGGTAGCCCCATTAACATTGTGTTTCCAAACAATTGAATCATTGAATGGTTGTTTTACAAGTTTCAAGACGTGAGTTCCGCCGGTTGAGGTCAAACCAAAGGCATGTTGGCATTTCTGAACAGGTCATATCAATTCTGAAGGTTCTGTGTTGTACGTAGCTACAATACTCGAACAGTACTTAAGTACTTGAAATTTGTTTAAATTTTAGTGAACGGACTCAGGATGTAGCACAAGGATACAATTATTGAAAATGCAGCGTGAGAAATTATAATGAAAATATAGAAACTTAAAGTCTATAAGAAAAAATGTTGCATATTTAATTGAACGAATTTTTTTAGGAATTACGATTAATATTATTTCTTTATTAACTGGTTGTGAATACCATGAGGCTATTTTTAGTTAAGCATGTAGGAAAAAACCAAACAGAACCAAAATTAAAAATATTTTTATACTTGCAACGAAATTTATTTTATGCCTACGGACATCGTTGTGTAAAGTAAAAACAATAGCAAAAGCAGAGTAAAATAGAGCGGCTTTTATTCAAATGAGCGGCCATATAAATTGACGGTGATTCTGAAATTATAATTTGTTCGGATACAGCGCCGCGGGCGCCGCGCCTACGCCGCACCTCAAAATATAATAGTTAGAGAACAGGAGAGAAAACGGGTCTACATTTACCAGAAAGGTCGGCAACATTTGCTACACCACTGTTGTCGCAATTGTACATGGAAATCAATAATCATTTACTATTTAAGTGACCCTTGCTCGTTTGTAGTCTTTACTTCAGCTTTTTGAAAGAAAACCTCTGAACAAGGGCAGTGTTAAATCGAAATCAAAAAGGTGTCACATTGTAATTTATATGTGATATATTTAAAAATTTAATCAAATAAAAATAACACATTTTTTCACAAACACAAATTTGGGTTGGGAAAGTAAGTAAGTTCGAAAATATTGATGAATCAATTTTAAATATTAATTAAATAAGTAAAACTAGTTCCTTGAAGCTCCAATTTTATTAACCAAATTTCTCAAGTTTAAAATATAATTTATATATAAATAATATTTAATGCCTCTAAGAATGACACTTCGATCTTTGAAATAACAATTCCACAATATTTATATTTTGTAGGTGTAGTCGCGACTACGATACACTTTACCTTTCATTTGTGTTATTTTGATACAGATACTATGTCAAATGAAGACGTCGGAGCAAAAATTGTTAGCCGGATAGAGTGGGTGTCAACACAGATAATATAATAGTATGTTAGTAGCGCTAGTAAATGTTTTGTTCAAGATAATAAGAATATATCTATAGTTTTAATAGATCACATTAGTTATAATTTATAGAGGGCAAGCGAATATTTATCATTATTTATTCTCTTTTTGGCTTTATTTATAGAACAGTACCTGTCTTAGAATCTATGTACCTAGCAGTTTTAATGTATTATCGTAATTTAATTTGGCCATTTCGATTCAGATAGCTGAATTAGGTGCGGCCGATGACTCAATCGATTGGGATTGCGATTACTCTGATATGCCAGTATTCCAAACACAACAAACTAGACTGGCGAATCGGACGCAATGCAATATGCAGAGCAACAATCCTAATAAACGTTGCTCACATTACTGTTCTAAGATATCAAGTAAGCAAACAGGCATATGTCCATCTGAATAAATGTCCCTCTAATGTTCAAACTTAAGAGTTAAAAATTAACCCTAGTCGATGGTCGTATATTTATTACACTAAACAAAGAAAACTACATTGTAAGTGACGCGTAATAAAAGCCACTATTTTCAACGAGCTTACTCACAGACCTACATATGTATATCAACTAGACTATATACATATATTTCGGGTGTAAAATGGTATAAATACAACAAAACCGTTTAATGCCTCGCATCTATATTTTCTCTGTTTAAAGACATCAAATGAAAACAAAAACAAAGTCTCATTGTGCCATAATGAGTTATGAGTTACCTATATAAATTAATGTCTTAAGTCAATTAAACTGCTCATGTGACTTTAACGGACATAGAAAAATAACGGCATGCTTGCTTTCTGAACAAACTTTGAGACAAGCGTGGTCTAGCAGTATGAGTCTGCGAGTGTAGTCGCTCGTGGCAAATGACTACAAATCCAGGCAGTTTACGACCAGTGCTGTAACTACTTTACTCGCCCTAAAGTGCTTTTGTCTGCACAAATGTTTATTAGCTAAAGGTTTTCTAATGACAGGGATAATTTGTAGTTGAAAAAATGTGCAATGGTCTAGAAAATTGCTACTCTGTGGCGCATTTGTTAAAGCAATAACTTGCTTTGTCTGTTATTAATGAGGTCCCTTTCCGGGTTCTATCCCTGACCAGGCGGGTCACGAGATATTAA
>JADGIL010009965.1:0-22766 GCA_020352625.1 Cactoblastis cactorum | reverse complement strand
GTTAAAGAACTTTATTTCTCAAAGAAATTTTCATTTCATTCATAGAGAAAAACAACTTATTATAAAGATATATATGTAAATTGTTCGTATAAGCATAAAAAGAAGAAAATAAAAGTCTTAAAAAACTAAATAAATTTATTTTTTTCAATTATTAAAAGATAAACTAAATGCTTACATCAGCTCTATGGTACGTTTTCAATGTCTCAAAAGTCTTAAATTAACGGTGATGTCGGGCGGTCGACAGGACGTTGACGATGATTACTCATTAATTTCGTCCGAATTTCAGCTTAATTCTCACAATATTGTGATAGTAAAGCTGATCGTTTCGCCAAGCACAAAAACTGTGAGCGTTAGAAATTTAAGAACCTTTGGGGATATAATTGTTTATATGCCTAAACAAATAAGATTTTATTTAATCGAAGACTATAACAACAAATATCATTTAAATATTTCCAAGTATAAAATATCGATGTTAAATCAGTGTTAAACTATCGCTTCCCGCGCAGTTTGACATTGTCAATGACTGACTTATTCAATTAATCATCTGACAAAATCATTAAATGATTGAATTTATCGACAAGACAACAGGTGATTATTATTACCTATCATTATCACCAAATCCAATACCAATTTATATTATATCAATTTACTACTACGTAGACATATAGGTATCTATTATCGATTCATTGACGAATCGATTAATCGATATTATTTAGAGCAAGGGCAGTCTCTAATAACATTTTAAAGAGTAATGAGGAATTTATTTCCAACTAAAGATTATTATTTTATTACTTTATATCTAATTAATAATTTAAATATGATAAAAAATATTCACTTGCAAAATATAATAATTAACATGAATAGTCTAATGATAAAGATGAAAACTATACCATAAAAGCATAAGGTCACTGACTGTCTAACTGATTCACTCGTCACGAAATTTTAGAAACTAATAGAGTTAGGGTCTCAAATTTTACAAGATTGGACGCGAGCATTCCCGCTGGTAAAAGCTAGTATTAAATACTTATATACCTACGTGTAACACTCTTTTAAATCGTATCTCGGAATTATTCTTACTTGATTTTCCTTTTTTTGTTGACACAATTTATCTTTGAAAGATTCCGATTCTAAATGAGACTTTTGAACCCAAAGGGTAAAACCTATTGCTAAGATTCCGATGTCCGTCCGTCTATCTGTCTGTAGCCAGACAGTTGAAATTTACGCAGATGATGTACATATGTCTTTTGCTGCTATAACCACAAATACCAAAAACAAAATAATATAAATAATTAAGGGGACTCCTTTACGAAAAGCGTGTATTTTTAATAAATAATTGTACGCAACTCTTCCTGTTATTTATTTATCTGTCCAAAAAAGTGTTATCTAACATAATAACGAATGTGATACTAGAGGAGAAAGTTTTCTTAATTAAAATAGTTAAAACGTTAGTTTATTGACACGTGATAACTCTATTTGGACGTGACTTGATATACTTAGTCGTGGGCGTTAATAGTATTTTTATACTGAACTAAAAGCAGTCTTTTAATTTTGAATTATTTTAATTATATTAAAGCTTTGTTTTAAGTTCAAAGTTTGTACATTTTATTCGAATATGATTCCAAATTTTCAACGTGTGAGAAATTGAATTATGGATAAAAAGAAGAATTCCTGAAATACTTAAGTATGTGAATTTTCTAACTAGGACATAAATAATTAATAACGCAAGCATATAAATATGTATTAAAATGCAGTTATTTATCACTATTTATCATTTCAGGCTGGTCTGAGAGCGATATAAAACGTAGAATGTGCCAGCTGGTACTCATCCCGCGTACTTTGTAAAAGTCAATCAAGGGATCATCAAAAGTCAATCAATAAACTTTTCTTCTCTTATAGGTGGCTAGCACCCTGTCACTTTATTTAAATATCCGTTCCACCAATAAGACCATTCTGCTGAGAGTAGCCTTTGAGTCTCGTTGCTCCGGCTCTGACTACCCCTTAAGGAAAAAAGACGTGATACTGTAACTTTATTTGACATTTCGCTTTGATTCTGACTGACCGGATAGTGCACTAGAAACCTACCTCAAGACGAGAAATACAAACAAGTACTTTAACATTATAGTTTATTCATGTAAGTTGCGCCCACGCAGTACAATGTAGTCATTAGTTGGAATACAATACAAGGTTCTATGTCGCCATAAAACTAAAGTATATTTTCTTTGTTCAATTGCTTCATTTATTGTATGTCATAAATGTAACCACAAAACAAATCTTTAGTGTCTCGAAGGCAGCGTAAATAATGTTGTATAAGTAGAGAGCACAATAGTTGTTGACCAACCAAACAAAATTGATTTTGGTTTTCGAAGTCTATTTTGTTTTTTTTTTGGTAAATCTGTATGTTTAGCCTTCATCGGGGGCAGACATAACAAATTGAAAATAAATTTTAAAATGTATTGAATTGAATTATTTTTTTTAAATTTATAAGTTTTCTTATAACAATGATATTTACATGTCCATATTTCAATGCAATTGTTTTGATTATCTTCCGTAATACAGTAATGACATGACTTAATGAATGCATTCAATATGCAAGAACATGAATTGTGACTAAAATCTTCAAAAATGAACGTTCAAAACAAGGAATCTTTGCTTTTCTAAAGAAAAATAATAATCCGTGACATAACGCCTCATTGCATTTGTTTTACAAGGATAAAATACAATCGATATAAGTAAATAGAACAGAAAAAACAGTATCAACTTTGTTCGCGTAATACGAGATTTCATTTCAGAAAAAGTTATTCTATTGTATAGCAATACGATTTTTGTTGCCAACATCGATTGTGTTTTGAACAATTGTGCAAAGATAGCATAATTGGAGAACAATAAGCACGAGATGTCGATGCAATTAGCGATGGAGACGAGAAAGTGACTTTAACCAACAAAGACGACCACAATTGACGCTGAACATAGACCGTAAAATTGTTAGAAAGGTCAGTCTATACTTAATAAAAGTTAATAGATATTTATGTAAAATTTTTGAAATGCTTAAGAAATCGTAACAATAAAAAAGTGAAATCAAATTTACGTACCCACTTGGTGCCTATTGTCTAATTTTTAAGATGTTCAATTGTATATGCAGATCTCATCAAAAGATCCCACAAGCCGCCCTAAGTCAGCAAAAATTTCTCCCAGTGACATTGCACAAAAATTTTAATTTATTTTATTTTATTTACACGCGAAAATATAAATTTAAGACGATTTAGCTTCGATTACAACAAATCATTTTTATGCCCAAAACTGGCAAGATCTTTTGTAGTTATAAAAAAAAAAAGTATATGTTTTGACCACAGATCACCCGAAACTGTGGTTTTGACATAAACAACACAAAAACTCGTTTTACGCGTTCCTTATTCTTGAGCTCTTTTTATTATCAGTGCAGTGATATCTTAAGTTTAAATATTATCTTATTTCGAGTACACATTATTTATTATAATATTATAACCTAGAGTATGTATGAAGCTTACAAAAGTTTTTAATTTATTAAAGAATTTAGATTGAAATAAGTAAAAATTCAGAATTACATAAGTCAGAAATATAAGTTTACCGTAATTATTATTTGTGTGTGTGTGGCGTGTGTGTGTAAAATGTACCGTATTTAATATTTGTACTATCTAATAGAGTTTAGTGTCTTTACTCGTAAGAAAGCGAAAGTAATAGGTTACACTCGCTGCAACATTTGAATGACTCTTTCTGGTTAGTTAAGATTATGCAATGTCTAATAAATTTTATTAATATTATATATACCTACTACCATTTTACTTTACACGTGCCCCTAATGGGACAGACAGTGCAATGGGTCGTGAAACTCAAAGGTCATTCTAAGCTGAATAGGTTATTGTTGGAATGGAGGTTTGGATATAGTGATAAGTAGCAAGAAGTTTTGAAGATATGATAGTTTTATTCCAATTTATTAACCTCAACCACACGTAGTGTCAGATGTTTAAAGATATTTTTAATTAATGAGAAACGGAGTAAAAGAACATGAGACACAAGATGACAACCAATAAAAGAAGTAAATATACATCGCGATTGTCGCGACCTTGAAATTAAAAAAGTATTCATAGTATATTCACGTTAAAACATTAAAATGCAGGAAGGCCTGTCTTGTCAATTTGACGTTACTTATTGTAATTCACATCCAGCGCTGCAATTTGGGTATAATCGGTCACATTGTCAGACGGTAACGCAACGCTCAATAGGGATTTTATGTTAGTTGAGTAATGCCGCTTCTTCATCTTGGGATCCTAATGTTGAATTGTGAATTTTTTTCTTAACTGTGTAGGATACTACACTCGTGGATCACTTCATTTAATGATCCTGAAAATAAAGGATTGGGTTGATTTAAGGATTGGGTATTGGATGTAAAGGTCAGATTTTTTGTATAAAAACTAGTAAACTCAACAAATCACCTCGTTATAAGTTTCTGCTTACGATGTAACTGGAAATACGCTCGGATAATGACGATGAAAATATCTAAAAGTAGTTTGGGATGGCAACTGTATCTTAGTGTTATAACAAACAATTATACAAATAGTTTTTAGAAGAATAAAGATATTTGATGTTGACAAATGATAAAAAATATAGCAGTAGAGATTGCTTCGATTGCTAAGCCATTTAATATATTCAACCAGTTTACTTTTTGCCAAAGCGTACTTATATTAAAATATAATTATTGTTAGTTTTAAAAGAATGAAAAGAGCTTGTTATATTAATTAGTCCTTCCTACACAATTCATTGTAAGAATAAAAATTAATGATACAAAACATTAGGGAAGTCAAATTTGTAAGACAGAAAGCAAAAACAGGCTCATTCATAAATCAAGGAAGAAAATTAGGAAGGTGACGGACTATTATTTGTTTTTTGCTATTCGTTACGATTGCAGTTTTAGAAGGCCGCCGAGCGTTAATTGTCTGAGATTTGTTCTGTGGACTTCTATGTTATGATTTTTTTATATTGGCCCAATTTACATGATAGCAAATAATCACGATACAGGTTCTTTAAAAAATTCAAACGTAATGAAATCTAGACAAAGTCGTGCCAAGTCTAAGGTTAATTACTGCGATTTATTTATTATTATAGTTAATGAAATTTGGTATAAAATTGTTAAAAAATCTTTTTACCAAATTACAGTAAAAATCTTTAAAATACGTTTTATTATCTACGAATTACAAAGGGAGTATTATGATAATCAAGATCTGTCTTCTAGACTTAACATTTCCAAAGCATTCTTACAATTCAATTTAAGAACAGTAAGATTTTTACGATATGCAGAATTGCGGACGAAATCGCCAGTAATTAAAATAATAACAGCAGTTAAACTAGTTTGCTACCATACAGTATGGTGCAAACTAAGGTATGATTCAGACCAACCGGTCCACATCAGCTTGAAACTTCGATATCTTAAAAAAATTCAGTCACTGTTTATATTCTTGACTGCAGAATTATGGAAGCTAGGTTTATGCTACTCTAGGCTTGGAACTACACGGTTCCTTATTTTATCACCTCGCATAGGGAGATGAACCCTGCGCGTGACCTGACTTGGACCTTGATCTTGAACGACACTAAATATTCGTGGAATGCAATGATAATCTTGAAAGATTGTGATTCTTACACTGTCCGCAGAACCTGAGCGAGTAAGGTCTTCCTAAATAGTGGAGTATTTATATTTACCTTTTGCCCTCTGTCCTGGCGTCTGCTCTCGCGGTGATATTTTAAAGTTAATGTAGAAATAACTTTTAAGTAAATAAAATATTGACGTCAATCATTTCTGAATTAAAATACAATGAACAAATTGGCGATACAAAATGATAGATTTTAATCTATTTGTATAAAATTATTTTAACTGATGTTGCCCACCATGTTGCTGTAAAGTTGGCAGAGTGCAGGTCGCGGAAATTTTGATTTCGTTCAGACTTTTTAAGGAATATCGACACACAATAAAGTAGAAAGCCTGTTCATATTTCTGTCCCATGACCTGAATGTTCACCTGGTCCCGGGCCTCGAAGCCGTACGTTTCAAGCTGGGCTGTCTGAATCCTACCTTAGGTGTATACAATAGCAATGTTAGGTAACATTTACCCGTAATTCGCATGCTTCGTTTGCCTCCAAATATTATGAAACTAGTCAAAATAGCTTCAAAATCAAAATTATGAATCCAACAATTTTGATTTAAGCCATTTAATTTATGACTGTTGGTGGTGCAAATGTTGTTTATTCTGTGTTAAAATCTGTCTTCAACTTTGTTGCAATAATAAACGCTGAATTCTATTTCAGACAATTTAATCCTACATTAGAATCTACTCTACATATGAACAGCAGAGATACAGATTTATAACTACCAAGAATTAAGTAAGAATCTTATCCTAATACCAAATATTAAAATGTAAAGGTTAAATATGAATATATGTCAATGTTTGAATGAACATCAATCTGAATGCACGTGCTAGAATATAATTGAAGATTTTTAACCTATATAAGATTAATATTTGTCCATTGTAAATACATACAAAAAAATATATTATCTTCAAAAGTCAAATTGACAAATAGCCAACATTTACACAAGAAAATAGAAGGATATACGAAATAGCAACGGCAACTGTTTGCACCACAACACAAGCAAAAGCAATCAGTTGGATCGCGTTTAGTTACTGCGGTAAGTGGGTAATGGAGCCAATGATGTCACATTACATATATGCCAGCTGTACCAACATAAACATAAAAAGCAGTTTTATTACGTTTTGTTTTATTTTAACCAAATAATAATAAGATAGTACACATAAAGAGTAAAGTAAAATAGTTTTTTTTTTATATTAAACTTGAAAGTTGCAAATCCTTCGTAAGTTTCCTTTCCTTTGGTCGTCTTGTTCAATATTTACAGTGTATCATTAATATTGTTGTTCTTGTTAGAGATAATAAGATTTAAAAAATAAAACTATTCGAAAGAATGTATCCAACATTAAGGCCGTAACTATAACACAGCGCTAACAATGACTAATAGTACTCATGTTAGAAAATAGTAATGTTATAGCACGGACAGATAGACAGTTTAATGGACAATGGGTGTAAACAATATGCTTCCTACGAGCTCGTAACGGGCTCGTATGAATGACCAGCTGGAACTTTCAACGTTTCACGCTGTTGCTTTGTCGTCAATGACGATTGAAAAAGTAATAAATGTAATGTCTTCGAAATTTGAATGATAATGTCAAGAAAATCAAATTTTGGCGCCGGTGAAATTATTTTTGCATTTTTCAATATATGTATTTTCTTTTTAATATATTATACGATCTTGTTATTTGACCGTATGAAAATTTCGTCAGGAGAATTAAGGGAATATTACAGTCAAATAAACTATTGTCCTTACTTACTTTTTAATGACATTTACAAACTTAATGGAGCCATTAATTAGTTATTGTTGTAATTTTATTGTTTTGTCTATATTTAGATGTGACTTTTGACTCTGTCGAAATATATAACTATTTTCTACATGACTATCTGTGGCAGTTTATATTTTCACAGTAAGATCATTTTCATTATGTAAGGTTAATTGTTGATTATTAATCAATTTATAAATAATGTGAATTGTGATAAATAATTAGATAGATATCGTATTAGATAAAGAATATCAGTATATTAGTCCTAAAATAACAATTTTCAATTATTCAGTAACTATGAATATGTATAATTCGTATTTCGCATTTGGTAAACTGGTATGAAACCATTACAAAACATTTATTAAATATAATGTAGATTTCGTTAATAATTTATATATTAATATATAAAAACAAGAATAATTTTAATATAACAAATTAAATTAAAATTTTACAATATAGCACAACACATGTCAAACTTACCCCTCTTTTTATGTCGAGGAATAAAACAGTCACCTTTCTAACAAAAAAGATTAAACCAAATATATTCATCCGTTTGGGACCTATGATGCCACAGATACACGTACACACGTCAAACTTATAAAACCCTTATTTGAGCGTCGAGAGTTAAAAAGAGAGAGTACACCCTGCTTTCGTACTTCCTGGCACTTTTTAAAAACGTGTTCTTTAACAATGCCAAAAATACCAATATTTCCGTCTCATTACCGCCTCCTACCGACCACTATGCAAAAGTTCTTTCATTACCATCCCGTCTTCGAGCGCAATGAAAACGATTCAAATCCGAATTCGGTAGGGCGCCAAGCCGAGTCCACGATTCCCACGAAGCGAAACGGCAATTTTTCTCCCCTCTCCATCTAACTTTTTTACCGTAGTGTCATTTTAATGACACCACTTTTTTCTTGTTTACTTTGTACGTATATCTATATCTTTGTAAGTACCTGAGGGGTGGTGTCTTTAGACAAGAGATGAATTATGTTTTTTTTTAATTGTACTATTGTTTGCTCTTTTACCGTTACATGTTATTTACGTTTGGGTTCCTTCCTACCTGCGACAGATAATTTCTGCTACAACTTTTTTGTATTTTTCAATAATAATTTTTCCTTCAAGTATATTGTACATTTATGTACATAATAATAATCATATTAAATGAGAATTTGTTGAATTATATCAGTAGGTAAAGTCCCACAATTCTTTATGTCATTAAAAGGGAAATCCTAATAATTGTTTGGCATAAAATTTCTGAGGTTAAATCAAATGTGAATGACGTCATATCACAAATGTTATACTTTTTTTTTAGACAGAGGCAGGTAAACGAGCAGGCGGGTCACGTGATGTTTAGTAATCACCGCCGACCATAGACACCGTATACGTATGTAAGTACATATTTTTTCCTTTATTTTATGAAAGCCGCACGGATGTACCTAATTGTTTTTCATAAAATAAGTAATGTAAATGTCGTTAAATCAAATGTGAATGACGTCATATGATAAATCACAAGTAAATGTTGCTTATACTCGTAAATGAGAAAGTAAATGTTTACGTTTTATTTATTGGATTTGGTTTATTGTCTAATGGACCACAGTAATTGTCCTTACGTTCACAGTGATAGAAAATAAATTTCCTTAATATTATCATCTATTTTATCTTATAATCTGTGTGATTTGTTCCTACATATTTATATCATATTTATTGTCTTCCATTACCGTTCTAACAATATATGGTAATTATTCAAAAGCTTTTGTATATATAGAATAAACTAAAGTAGAAGTAAACTCAAGAAGCAATAATCAATTCGTTTACATACATAGGTAACAATAACATTTTTAACATTGTTCACTTTGAAAGAAAATGTATCTGTAATATTATTTTTATATTAAGTTTAAGTGTAGTAATAAATATGTATATATCAATCTTCCAAGTTTATATTTAAAAAGTCGTTTTAAATCATAGTATTTAATATTGTTTTTTATAAGCAATTGTTATAGCTGTAGATTACATAAATTTAAAAAGACACTATAGGTTATACATTAATTTTGTGGTGTACATAATATAACTCTGTGTTAAGCACTATTGTACCACGGTCTATTGTGACATTAACGACAGAGGTTTCCTTCTGGGTCCTGGAGTGAGGACTGGTCATACGCTTCGGCTCTTATCATTTACATATAATCTGAATCAATTTTTAAAGTCCTTTATTCGTAACCCAGCGTAACCCTACCCGCATTAAAGGATAATGGCCCGTGGTACAATAGTGCTTAACACAGAGTTATATTATGTAGACTACAAAATTAATGTACACCGCGTGTAAAATTGATGTTATTAAGGAACCAACAAAAAGTTTAGAGCCAGAATTCCATCATATCCGAAAATAATAGTTGAAATTCGCTTGTGATTGTGGCACTTCAGGATTTTAGACGTCCATCAAGACCGTTCCATCAAGTGACATACTTGTGCCTGTTATTTCGTATTAAAAATGAGTCACTATTTTTTCTTTTCAGCCATTGTCAAATGAAAACTCAAAATGGACTACCCTGAATACCCCGTCCCTATCACTTCATCATTTATTTATAACGCCACAGTAGGTGAAAAAATACGGAATGCTTGGTTTTTCTATACGGACGATCAGACATGCGTGGTCTACTTGATATAATTCTGTGGCACTGATGTCCCAAATGTCCCATTGTATCCCGTTTTGATATCCCGTGAAATCTATAGATGATTCGGATTTGGACCCACCACCGAGGGCCATCTATCAGGGCTTATAAACAGTTGATTGATCCACTTCATCTAGAATGTGATTTTAGGATTTAGAGATAAGATATATACGGTATAGATTTCTTTGGATAATTCAGTTTTATTTGATAATTTTGATATGACCGGTCAAATCAATAATATGTAGTTTATTTCCGGATAGGCGGTATTATCATTTTGTGATGTCTCTCTACACCGAACCTGTAATATAAATTGCCTTACATCATATCAGAAGAGCTAGTATTCTTCAAACGGCTGCTTCAAATTTTTACCAAACATAGCTAAGAACCACCGCTAGGAAACTGGCTTGTGAATAAAAAGAATCCGCATCGAAATCGGCCCAATTCGTTTGAGAGACTTTGATATCAAATTTCTAACACACCTCTTTTTAGGTCTTAAAAAGACGTGTCTGCCTTTTTAATAACTTAAAGCTTTGTGAAATAACTTCAATATGACGATAATATAAATTTTATTAATATCTCACTTCCTCTCCTAAATCATTTTGAGATCAAAGAAAAACGTTTATGAAATAACGTATCTAATTAACGAAGGATATAAAGAGATTTCCGTTGTCTCAATCAGTATTACAAAATTTATTAAATCGTATATACCTTATATTGTATATTTATGGTACATCAAACTACTCATATTTATTGCAAATTCACCACTATTACAATAGTATAGAGACCCGTGTTTTTAATTATTTGTAAGGTAAAAACAAAACATTATTATTGAAAAATAATCACACAATTATTATACATTGCAATCTTTCAAGATGAAGATGATTATCATCCCTTACACAAAATTATAAATCAAACAAAATAATCTCCATAAATACAATAAATTTTAATGACGTTTTAATCTGCACAACTAACGGTTAAAAATTATTCATAACTGAGATGGTATCTCTTTTTGCGGCTCCTTTTAGGGTTTTGAGATTAAATCAACTCTCACTGCTTTTGGTGGTAGTGTGGTCGTTTTACTGAGTGAGTTACTTTTTGAGACGAGAGAAACTCATTTATTTTAAATTCTTTGCTGCCATAAATTGCAAAATCTTGTAAATGACCTTTTTTCTAGAAAACTTTCTTTTCCCCACTTTTTCTTCTTTATAGTGCATAAAATATGAGGTGTAAATGGTGTGTAGCTATTCTATTCTTTGTTCTTTTTTTGCTTTTATAGTGTAAAACAATACGCAAATATCTAACTAATTATTGTTATTATTCAATTCTAGTCAACTTCTTCCTATTCATTTAACAGTAATCTTTAAAACAAAGGAACATTAATCTTTAGTGTAATGAATCGACTACCTACGTTCAACAAATCATTTGAAGGTACAATGATGATGAAGCTATGAGGGAATGTCGAAAATGCAGACCTTATATGTCTGACTACAGATTATATTCCGCCCTCGCAAGAAATTGCCTGTATAACGTAGAAAATTATAGAATAATTATACATATATACTAGCGGCCGTCCCGGTTTCACCAAAGTCGAATTTTCTATACGGTATTGTTAAAAATAACATGGCAATGACTGCAAGCGATTTTTTTATTAAAGTAACCATACCCTTTTTAGATTGCTGGTGTACTTATAAGGCAATTCCGCAGGGGTCCAGTGTATTTCACACGCTCAATGATAAATTTATCAGTTCTGAGTCACGAAAAATGTACTCTCTACGTGACTAAACAAACTAGTAAGGGACATAAAAATACTTGTCTTGAACAAATAATTTATTTTAAAAAATTGCCAATTATTCGGGTCCCCAAATTTTTTTTTAGGGACTTTGAATGCTTTCCCTTTGTTTGAATTATGATGATTTTACAAAGATTGTGAATTCTAAATCACTATTTGTTTTAATTCCTCACAAATAATATGTACCTAACACAAAAATAGAAAACATTACGAATACATTATAAGCCACATTGTCATTGGTAAAATTAAACACACATGCAATGAGATAGTAACACTATATCTGAATCGCCATTTTACCAGTATGCCCATCATTCGGCTAAGTGTAGTCATGGACTAATTATTCCATGGTGCAGTCTTCGAGTCTCTCGACTTCTGGCTGTCTACCCCATAGGGATAAAGTCATGACACTATACCCGTATCTTATCATCGGCATGACATCAGAACCAGGTATGAATTGTTTTGGCAACATTATGAAATCGCAGTGTTTTAGCACATTATGCTGCTCTCGTGAAGATACCATCACTAAAATTCTCTGCAGATCTAAGATTAGGGGTTTACTATTCCGTACGTAATATAACTCGTGTTCTACCTGAAATAATATACGTCACGAGAAGTTTTGATAATCTGTGGTGAAAGCCGGCGGATTAAAAAGATAGTTACGTGTGCATAAATTCATGTATGGAATATGTTTTTTTAATGACGAATTATTTGTTAACATTTTTTACAATTTTCATAAAACTTTATTTAGCTATGTATATAGATATATAACTTGCTATACAAAGTTTCTTTTCTTCCCACGCAGACTGTAAAATTCACTCAAAGTGAAGGGTTTTATAGGAGATTCTGAATTTCCATTACACCAATAACATACATGACTTATTAAATAAATGATATTTTGATGTGATGTGTCTGTATTATTATGGGTCTAGTTACATGAAATAAGTGAATTTTAATTTTTAATAAGCTCACCATACAAAAGAATAAAGTCAGGCCTTCGAGTCCCACGACTCTTGGCTCTCTCTGCAACGTTAAAAATAAAAATATAATATTGTATCAGTATACGAAGAATTTAAATAACGAAAATAAATGTGAAAGTGTGTTTGTTTGCCGCGAGTGAAGCCGCGGGCAGAAGCTAGTCATTTTAATATACTAAAAGCTAGGTGATTACCAAACAGCTACTTAACCGCCGCATACATTATGCAGTAAATATATTGAGAAGTTCAAAAGGCATTTACAGCATGAAGTAATACAATCATATATTTAATAGACTTTTATTTAAAAGATGTCACTCACAAAGAACAGTTTCCAAACAATTGATCTTCCATTCAAAGAACTCTAATGTAAGCATTCAAACTTTTCAAATATTTCGTAAGCTATTTTCGACATATTTCGCGCAATATTTTTAGATTTCATAAACATAATGCTTTTTATAATTTATTAGTATCAATCGATATGAATACATAATGAAATTAGAGTTTTATTTTGTATCCAATAGCTGAGCAAAGTCTTCCACACTCTGCTTTCACCATTCCCTTTTCAATGCATCGATATCATCGTGCCTTCTCTTCTTTGGCCTGTCTCTACGCTGCTGTCCTTCTGGTACCCACAATGTAACCATCCTTTCCCATCTAACCGATCCTATTCTACAATATAAAGAAATAATCACAACGTAAATTTCATCAATACAACAAGTCATTCTTACTATTAATAAATAAAGCAATATGTATGTTGAAATTTTAATATTGAAATTTTCATATATCATCATCGTCTCCCGTACTCTGTATATGCTATATTTCGTCAGATGATTAAACCATCTATCTATGAATTCTATTCTATCTATTCTAACAAAGTTTCATATAAACATGTCTCACTTTGAACAAACCAGTTTCATCGAACGCAACATTGTCATTTTCTTCCAACCACAAAGCTACAAAACACCTCACAACTTTTGGTTCTGTCTATCCTGTAAGAGATAAGAAGTGATAATGAATCTGCACATACAAAAAGTACATATGCCAATTTTTTATTAGATTTTTTCTGATATAAACATATTCCGGGAAATATCCATGGAGTATGAGTCTGTCTCAGAAGGGTCCCACAAAATCAATTGCCACCATGTGAATTCAATCAATTAGCAGCTCCCAATCAGTATAACCCTAACAATCGACATATGACCTCAACTGCATACATGCATCGAACCGGAGATGACGACATTTTTGAGAGAGTAATCCATTTCCCACGTCACTCCATTCCAGTGATGTAGCAAATAATTACTCCACGGGTGGTCCTATAAGTGGATCCGCCACTGTTCTATTATTTTTTATGACCTATTTAATAACAAAACGCTTATTGCAGCTATTGTTGGACTAATAAAATGGCGGTTGAGAATTTTATAATATATTATTAGAATTTAAAAGTGGGTCTAAAAGTTTTTTTAGCAATTAGGTTAGATGCCGCATCTTTCCTTTGATCAAAAGGTGTAATTGCAAATATTTTTTGAACTGATTTTTATAAACTTTCGTATACAATGCAGTTCGTATAGAAATTTGTGAAATGGGTAGAAACCCATATAGAAATATTCAGGAATAGACTACACAATACAATCCCAGCGCTGTATTTTCCTGTGACGGCCAGGATTAAAAGCGGCGGTGTAGACAAAGGGCAATTAGTCAAGACAAATAACCCATAGTATTAAACATTAAAAAAATATTTTATAATGATTAATTTATTATTAATTATTTAAGAAAGGAAAAGTGAATTTAATACATACCCTCCGTATAACGAGTGACTGATAGAAGGGTAACCAAAAATTCTGCCGAAAAGTTTTTTTTTTCTTTTTGCCTATGAGTCATCATCACTTAGCAACGTGACTCATGTACTTCATTCAAAGTTCGGTTGTTGACCAATGCACTCGACCATTACCTCTTCTTATCCTTATGAAGAGCAAAAGATATACACTACATTTTGTGTCGTTATTTTTAGTAAACTTTTAACGTCATTAGTGTCTAAGTAGCTACACGCACGCCTCACGTGTCACAATATAATCTCATCAAACAATAACTTACATAACCTGTCAATCTGTCTTAACAATATATCTGTGACAACTTGTTACATAAGATTGGCATTTATGTCAACACATTAAAGACGTTTTTTCCACCCGGTGACTTTCTTTTGTAAGGCTCTTCTTGTGCCAGAAAAGTGGGATGTAGTCATAATGCTAGTTCAGTCAAAGTCAGCGCTTCTCAATCTCAACTATTGTTATTTTATTTTATAAATTAACAATAGTTGTTTATATATTTAAAAATAAATCGCTTTGCAAGTAAGTATTACTCAAAAGGTGGCGAGTTCAGGTTGGGAAAATTAAATGTAAATATTATTAAATGAAGCTATGGGTATTTTAAAAATTAGCAAAATGAAGGTCCGCAATTGTTTTGCTTTCCCAATTTTACTAGTTTCCAACAATGTTGAAGATAGAAACGTAGGTAACTACCTAAATAAATATTAGTAAAGTAAGAAATAGTTAAATGTTTTTAATATGGTGCTCCTGGTAACAAATAGATATTTTAAACCCAAAAATTTTAAATAGGTAGACATAACTAAAGTTTCAGAGGCTCTGTCCGTCTCGTGGGCGACGACAGACGTAAAGGTCGTCACATAACGCTTTCTCGTGATGTGACATTGTTTGCAGTGCAACACCCACTGCTAATGAACTGATATTTGCTTTCCACCATTATTGGATCGCCTTCCTGTTTGTTCGCCCGTAATGTGCTGACTACATGGCTCAAATGCATTTTGAAATACCTACCTCTCTCAGACAAAGCATATTCATACCTAAGCATACTAATATTCTAAATGTGAAAGTGTGTTTGTTTGTCCGTCTTTCAAGTCAAAACGGAGCAACGGATTAGTGTGATTTTTTATATGGAGGTAGTTGAAGGTCTTGTGAGTGGCATAGGCTACTTTCTTTGTTTTATTTGACGCGAGCGAAGCTTCAGGCTAAAAAGCTAGATATTAAATAACCGCCTCTATGACCTAACGCCACATAATTAAGATTCAACTGAATACACAATCATGAATGCAAATATACGTATGCTAATTGCAAATGTATGGCGCCTAGACACATATGCGTTACTAACAAGTCTGATTGCTGCTCGTTATATCTGTAGCGATCTTTGACATTTAAATGAGTTTATAGAAACAGTTCACACATCGTGCATGCTGCATAAACATGAACTAGCCATCTAGATACGACCTAGAAGACATGAGAGCTGTGTGAAGAACATAATATACTCGTATAATGTAGACTAGAATAAAAGAAAACTTAACATGTTTGTCAAGCCCAATTCCACTTAAGCTCCGCTGATTTTATATACCAACTAGCTAATGCCGGCGGCGTCTTCGTCCGCGTAGATTTTACGAAAAATTATATCCCTCAGGAACCATATATTTTTTCGGGATAAACAGTAGCCTATCTGTTATTCTAGGTCTTAGTCCATCTCTGTGCCAAATTTCATCCAAATCCGTTCGGTAGTTTTTGTATGATGCGTGTACAAACATACACAGACAGACAAAAATTCTAAAAATAATAGTTTTGGCTTCTATAGGCCCTATAAAGAACCCCTATATATTTTATTCTTAAATATCTCCCATGTACACATAGCTCAGTTACAATTTTATTATATGTATAGATATTTATAAACATATATAAAATGTCTTAACACAGGGACATACCAAGCCAACACGATTTTATTTTATTTTTTGCCTAAATGTTTGCCTGAACGTATAATCTAATGGGTGAAATTTTACGTTTTCATCTCATATAAGTAGCACTTACCACTCGAGATATTGATAATAATAAGCTACACGCGGACGTAGTCGCGGGCATAGCTAGTAAAGTAATAAAAATATTTATAAGCGAGTTACTAAACAATATGAATTAATAGTTAATTGAATTATGATGGTAATAATTTGAAAAAATTAATGAAAGCCTTTATACATATAAATACATAGATGGGTATTTTCTAGACAACATGCAGTTCTCCAATGAGTCTAATGCGCGGTGACGTCACAGCATCCACGCAGATGTGTCAATGCAATGCCCTCTTGAAAATAAGGATTGTTGTACACATACACTTAGTTATTGTAAACTTTATGTTATAATTACTTTGCTTAAAATTTCTATGTCAATTGTTTTCAGTTGTAACATACAAAATCTTATCAAATATTCAAAAGAAATGAAAAAAAAGATATAAAAATATGTTTTCTATAATTTATTTGACAATTTATTCCAATTATTTACAAGTGATGTATAATTTTTAATTCCTACGTCCTAAAACATACCCCCATGCAAAATTTAAGACCCATAGCACATATAGTTTCATAGATTTCGTGTATTTATTTACATAGATCACCATGTTTGTGTGTACGGTTTCAGAAATCGAATATGTAAAATGCATGGTAAGTGTGAAACGAGCTTAACAAACCGCATCTTGCACTCTGACATTTGTGATATCAGTCAGTTTGCAACCATGTCTGTTGATTATAAAGAGCCTCATTGTCATTACTTTGTCGTATAAATGCTGGTTGTTAAGAAGCTTTAATCATAAAACGGTTTGATAAAGTTATTTTAATAAAACTCCAATTAAGTGTTTTTTATATTGTTTGACAACTTTTTCTACTTCTTTTTACCGTGGAAAATGAGTATTTTAATGAGTTTTGCCGAAAGAGGCAGCTAGTATTAATTGCTCGTATTAAAAAAGCGAAATAAAGATACAGTAGACAGTTTAAAATTAATAAAAACAAAAAACAACTAGGTAACAATTTAAAAATATATACTTTGTTTTAAATTTCAGATGTCTTATCTTTCTAAATCTAGGCCTATAATTTAAATTGTTATTTTAAACCCTTTGCTAATGATGTGATGTTTCTCTCTGTAATGTGCGCCACAATAATGAATGAGTAAAGAAAAAGTTGACTGAAAGTGAAAAACTGGTAAAGTGTGTAGGTACTCGCTTCACACTTTTAAGGACACATGATGTTATAATGTTTGTACATGATTTTGAATCATTAAATAATATACATACCGGCAACAACCGCAATATGAGACATTCATAATAATTGCTTCGAATTTCCGCTAAAATGACTATTCAGCTTCTGGCATACCATTATCGTAATTCTCAATGTCATAAACATAGTATTAATGTATTTTACATATGTTCCTTTCATATATAAAATTTAGTTTTTTATCACATTACTAACTACGTTGTGTCAATAAGAAGCTATAAATATGCCGTTGCAAGTCAATTTACATGCAAATACCAGACTAGTTTATGTATTATACATAATCAAAGTGCATTTTTATGGCGTCTATAAGTCCACTCATTTCAAGAATATTTTACTACCTAATAAGCTTTTACAAGAATCTTATTTTGGGGACAAGCTTTTTTTAGGACGGGGGTCTTCAGTATATGCATATTTTTCTATATTGTCTTATATTATTAGCACAAAAATATGTAATCTATTTTTTATGGTAGCCATTTTTATCGCCATTTTGATCATCGAAACAGAATGTGTATACAAATTTCATCCCAATCGATTCCGCTTCAAACTGAGTTGAAAAATCCATCCGGACAAATATTGCAAGTTAAATAATAGCTTCTAATTAATAACTAAATTCGTGACGTTTCAAACCATGAAATACTCATTCAGAATACTTCAAAGTGTTAAAACTAAGGTAAATCGTGAGAATTGATATTCTGAACATAAGCTAAAATAATAAATAAGAACCATACATTCAAGTCCGAAAGGTCATGATGCTGTAACTTTGTAATTAAATAATTAATCTTAATTTTTTATTTATATTTGGAAGTAATAGAATACTAGTAATAGAATAACGAGAGATGATTTATACTTTAATTGTTTAGTAATATTTTATTTATTTGTGCATTTAACCGTATTCATATGTCCAACCAACTTATCCCATAATAGTACTGAATATCGTAGAAGCTTTCTATGACTTCGGCTATGAAATTAATGATTATATAATTATCCGTTTGCTCTAAATTTAAACGTGTGCGATTCTTTTTAATCGCATAAGTTTAGTGGGTACTTTTAGATCTATTTTCTATTTTTAGCTCCTAAATCTACCATCATCCAATATCAGGACAAATGATCTAAATTAGGCTGATGGTTCTTAAAGGATTAAGGACTTTTTATAGATTTTAGAGTTTGTTGTAAATTGTGATCAAATTTTACACTTAAAGAAGTAAGATAAATGTGGCAAACAGATGAAGATCAGGACCAACGATCTAAGTTTTATTCTAAATAAATATATAGGGGACAAATCACACAGATTGAATTGTGTTAAAAAGATCATTCTCTATCATGACCTGACCGGGGATCGAACCCATGGCCTCCTGAGTAGCGGTCAGGTACGTTAACCTGCACGACGAGAAACGGCTACTGTGTTAATACTTACGAATGTATACCTAAATATGTACAAACTGTAAGTCGTCGCAAAAGGGTTATCATTAGGTCAGTTATAATTACCAATGAACTCCATTCATAGCATTAATACGATTAGTGATTCAACTGCACACAATGTTGTTGGGCAATTGTGAAAGGACCAGATAGCGAAACAAAAGCCAAGGCTCCGGCGGTAATGGTATGAAAGCTAATTTTGCCAGTCAAGTGAGATTAAATTAAAATCATATTTATGGTATGGTATTCGTTATTGATTTCGACGAGACTCGCCTTGAGAACAATTTGACACTAGTATTTACACATTAAAAAATACTCTATAAGTAAGTAGTAGTTAAACTAGCAAGAAGTGCAGCTTTGTATAGTTTTTATTTTTTACCAATCTACTACAAGTAAAAGTAGAATAGCAAAATAGTTCTATGTTAATTCCTTAACCAAAATATGTCATAAGTTTTCTATAAAGTGTACTATTTATTTTTTTATGTAAGAGGGAGACAAACGAGCAGGTGGGTCGCCCATAAACAACTGCAACACCCGGGGGTTAATAGAAGCGCTGCCGGCCTTTACACGCGCAGAAATTTTTCGCCTCTTTCATAAAAAGAAACCTTACCTTTAAATTAAAGTTAGAGAATTCCAGTGGTTCTTTATGTTGGTCTAACATTCTAATTTTTAAGCCTGTTTTGTGTCCTACTACCGGATAAATGTTTTCATTTTCCGCTTACACAATTACATTCGATTCTGCTTGCTTTAGTCTGTAACACCTAGTAAAATATTTTTACGACTACCCTCTATGCTTCTTAATAAGATAGATAGGATGATAGGATGATGATTTGCCATATAAAATTACCTATTATTTAATATTTTCTATGTCCTAATAAAGACAGCTACAATTTTTATTTTAAGGTTAGATATTATTCACCAAATAAGACTAGAAACTGGATCACCAAACCACAGAATAGAATGAGATTTGCGCACCAGTCAATCAAGAGAGGCTAAATTGGTGAGACCTTAGTGTAGAATTACATTGCACAAAGCACAAGAACGTCCTTCTAAATATATATTTACTATTTGTATTATGTATATTAATTTCGAGGTCATAGGGCTATAAGTCAAATATATTTAAAAATGTTAAACAAATAAACATAAATTTTTCGGTTATTCCAATTATATATGATCACAGATCATTAAAGTATTATGATACACCTTAATACTTACTAGAACGATAAAAAAGATTTTCCCGAAATTCCCAGGGTGGTACAGACAGTGTCTGTCAAATTTTTGGAATAACATCTAAGTTAGATATTTTTTTACTAAAATTTCTGCCTCACAGTCTATCAATCTAGATAATTTCTAAAGCTTTTTTTAGCTTTAGGCGGCAAAGGCCGGTAGTCAAGCGAAACTATTACGTAATGGCATGGTTAATTCATGTGTTGACTACGCTAAAGAATGTCGTACTTTGATAGTCCAATTTGTCTTGGAACTGTAGACAAATTGTGTGTTTTAGTTGATTTGACTATATTTTTACCAATGACTGGGCATTATAATATAAAACAACATTTTTTGATGGAATTCTTTATAAAACAAAATATATATCGACTTTAAAAAGATTTGCTGGACTTTTTTTTTGCTGTGTAGGTAAGTAAAATCTGTAGGCTTTTTTCTGTCATATTATTTTGATGTAACTCTAACTTTAAATATAACATTTTATGTCTGGTTACCATTTTCAACCTACATGTAAACTAACAAGTCTAAAAAATAATTTTTTTATTAATATTCCAATAAGTATCTATATAATAATATTTATTTGTGGTAAATATTAATCATCATTCTCATTTCTCTTCATATTACAGATTTGCAGCTTACTGATGCAACTATTCACAGTTTAATAAATTACAGGCCCTAGGACTACAAACCCAGCGTCACCCTTTGCATACGATTATTTTGTTGACACAATAGGTAGGTATCTACATATGCACATATAGAGACTATTTGCCATCTTAGATTGTTTATCGAGCACTTTATATATGTAGGTATCAATCATAGAAATAGAATTTAATAGAAGGGGCATTAATAACACTTACATAATCTTTAACAGATTTGGTATATAAAAACTAACGTGATATTTCTTCATGAGACAATGATAAAGGATTTGATCGAATCCATAGAATAAAGGCTTTACTTAAGTTGAAAAGCTTAGGAATCGAAAATGCTTTTGATATTGATTTGAAAGTGCTTTAAGGATCAGTATGTCAGTCAGTATCTGTCTGCCATCTGCATGTCAGTCCGTAGATCAGCATGAATATATCGGAATTCGGCACTGCTCATGACCGGCTTTTATATCAATTTATTGAATGTATTTTTAAGTTTAAAACCTTGATAACAAGTATGTAGCAAAGCGTATCAAATCACAACACTATTATCGATAAACGTCTAACATCTCTCTTACAGCTCACAATTGTATTAATGAATAATTTTAAAATTTATTCACTTGTCAAATACTCCTCCCGCGTCTTCGAAAATCTATGATAAGTATCTACTCACTATTATGAATATGATTAAAATTAATATTCCGTCTTCGTTCCCATAAAATACCTTTTGTGTCGGTAATGTCGGTATGCAGGAAATAACAGCCGACATTTTATTACGTCATAGGGTAACGTAGGGTTATTGTCGTGTCATCATAAACTACTGAATTAGGAGTTTTATTTTATTATCGTATATTACTGGTTCTATTAAGTTATTTATCTAGATTTAATAGTTTATTTTACATTGTGTTGTTTGTCTTTTAAGTTCGTGAATACTGAATATAATATTTATTTCATTTCAAACAGATAAATTGCGCCAGCTGCTGCGTCAATCGAAGCAATGGATTTAAAACGAATCTTCTCAAAGAGTATGGGCTAACAACTTGTCCTTATATTCATTATACCAGTAAGCCACTATTCAGCTAAGCGTAAACCCCCAAATTCCACGACTCTGCCTACTCCGTAAGAAGTAAAAACGTGACAATGTATCTGTAAAAATCTAATCCTTAACTTTACTATGACAAATAATTTAGCCATTTTTTATTTAACCACAGCTCATCCGGTAGACAGAGGTTGAAGAAATTTAATATCTGGATCAAATACCCTCGTAGAGAACTTTTTACACAGAAATGTGACCACCATGGGGTAATGGATAATGGATGATGATTAGGGTTCGACCCTCGGTCAGGTAAAGGAGGAAAATAATCTTTATCTGACTGTGGCTTTATCTGTTATGAAATATATGTACATACGTATAGAATCCGTTGAGTCAGTATCCTACAATACAAGTTTCGAACTTATTTTGGGCCTAATTTATTTTATGTGATTTGTTCTTATAATAGGTTTATAAGAACAAATCACATAAAATA
>JADGIL010009959.1:788-14918 GCA_020352625.1 Cactoblastis cactorum | reverse complement strand
ATATATATTTTTTTTTAATAATGAGGGATGTTACTCCCGCTGGAAGAAAAATATACAAACATTTACAAAAATTTCAATTATCGCATTGAGTGGATAATAATATAAAGCACTGTAAAGTTCAGAAACCATGCAAACATGGTTAGTTAGATATTGTCAAAAATTTTAAGCTTTTTTTATATCTAGTCTCATGCTGTAACTTTAACACTGAAAACCATTTTATTGTTTATTTTAAACTTATTTTCAACAGATCAAGAAATAGGATATAAATCACTTGTATTTAATAAGGTACATATTGGGATTATTTATTAATTAAATTAATATCAATATAATGATGCTGAGGTGAAATGCGACGATTTTCTGTATGTAAATTCTTTCAAAAGTAAAAAAAAAGAACATGAGACTCTATATAAAAGTAATTAAGACTACATTGCTGCAACTTATGTCTAGATTTAAAATAAATTCAAATTGCATTTTTGTTACGCATTTCGCGCTTTACAAAAGTATATTCTAAAAGAAGCAAAAATATTAACACCTCGCAAATGCAATTCGAACTTGTCATATCAAATTAGGTGTCATAATCAAATAAGTATAAAAAAAATAAACATTAAATGTCGCCTGAGCAAATATAAATAAATACAATAGGGCAGCTTTTCCCAAAGTAAGCCGATAGCCCTCGTGGGCGCTGCACGCCTAAATAAAGACGGTAAGAGAACCAGAGAAAAAATGGGGGGGTTGTGTAGAATAGTGGTTTATTATTTAGTAATTCAAAGAATTTTCAACGTTATACATGCAACGACAGAGGAAACAAATTGATTGGACACCATATTTGACAGCAAGTCAGGTTATTACCTGGTCCTCCCAGAAGTACATCGGCAAGTTGTTGACGTGATTATCGTTCCGAGCACTCATTGCTTGCTGCATCCACATTATATCCGGATTTGGAGTAGGCGGGCTCCATAAAGATTCAACCTGCCAAAAAAAGCCCATGTTAGAAACAAAAGGCGCCAAATGGAATCTTTCTATCCATACTAATAATATAAATGTAAAAGGTCTTTGTTTATCCGTGTTAAACGACAAAACGGAGCAAATAATTAGTGTGATTTTTTTATGTGGCGATAGTTGAAGGGCTGGAAAGTGACCTCTCCCACCCGAATTTGACTCGAGCGAAGCCGCGGACAGAAGCTAGTAATAAATATAATAACATATTGAATAGCACATTTCAGTTTTTTTTAAACGCTTAAATATTTTTCCTCCAGATAATCCTCTAAAACACTTTTTGAGCTACAAATGCTTTCTTATACTCCATGTTATATCCCCAATACGCTTCCAATATTACAACCTGGCAATTTGTTAAAAAGGGATATACGACCTCTTGTCTAGCTATCTCCATCGGACCACTGTGGCAGCAGTACTTAAAAATAAATGTTAATTAAAAGCAATGAAGATTGTTATCCCTTGCAGAAAAATAATTAAGCCTTTTAAAAAAATATTTGTACCTTGCCAATAGGGTATTTCAATTTACCACTAGAATTACTGGCATAGTGTAAGCTCGTTTCACTCAAGCTTCAAGCGATAATATCTTACCGAGTCCAGTCCTAGCCCCGATTGGTTGCCAAGTATGTTGTCGCGCGGGCCTTGAGGTCGCGGCTCGTAATTGTTGGACATCGGGAACGACGACATGATGTCCTGGACATAACGTTATTTCTAACATTCGTTTTATAAAATACTAGCTTTCGTCCGCAGCTTTGCCTGCATAAATTAACATTCATATAATAGCTTTTAACCCCCTTCGGGGTGGAATTTCCATAAATCCTCTCTTACTATAAAATGACTCTCTTAATATAAAAGTGCTGGAAAAACAAATCAGTTTTTTATTCAAGTAGGCCAAATGTTGACGCTTTTTTTAATAGACATTTTACAAACGGAGATACGGATTATTGTGTTTTTTTATGTTGAGTTAGTGGAGGGGCTGGTGAGTGGCAATCTAGTTTTGTCTCTTTCTATCCCGGCTAAATTTACCGCGAGAGAAGCCACGCGCACAAGCAAGTTTTAAATAATTTAAGACTTACGACTGTTGCGAAGGGCACAACAGGTCCGTAGCTGCCGAGCGGGCGCATGGTTGAGTCGCAAGCGCGACGCACCATCAGATTCTGTGTGAAGAACCCGGCGCGGTACCAATTCAACATCTCCTTCGCCGAGAATGGCCCTTGGATATTTTTCTGAAACAAACAACACATTGTAATTTTTCTCTTTTTACCGTCATTATTTATGGAAGAGGGAGGCAAACAAGCAGGCAAGCCACATGTGACGTTAAGTGATCACCGCCTGCCACGCCCGGGGGATCTCTTTTAATTATATAATTTTTATTAATATAACGCTCTTTTATTGCAGGTTCCGATGTCATTTGTCTGTGAATATCAGGTATTTAACAAGTCTTATTAAGTATACTAACTAATGCCCGCGAATTCGTCCGATCAATAGATATTATAATATCTTGTCAGTCCCTTTCGCTGGTTTACAATAAATTATATCCCTCTGAAACCGTACATTTTTCTGGGATAAAAAGTAGAAAATCTTTTAATCTAGGTCATAGTCCATCACTGTGCCAAATTTCATCCAGATCTGTTCGGTAGTTTTTGTGTGATGCGCGTACAAGCATACAGACAGACACGAAAATTCTAAAAACAACCGTTTTGGCTTCTATAGGTCCTCTATAAAGAGTCCCCATATATGTTTTTCTTAAATATCTTCAATGTACAGACATAGCACAGTTACAATTTCATTATTTGTACAGATCAAAAACAAAATTTTATTTGCTTCACATGCCCCATTTATAAAGTTATAAAATATTTTGGTATAGATTGTTGTACTGGAAAAATGAAAGGGAAACGATTGGCATGGTATGGACATGTTATGAGGAGGGATGAAACGCATATTAGTAAGAGAGTAATGAATATGAATGTTGATGGATGGAAGGGAAGAGGCAAAACAAAAAAAGATAGATAGACTGTGTGAAGAAGGATATGAGGGAAAAGGGTGTGAATGACCTTTTGACGAGTGACAGAAGAGTATGGAAGAATAAGACATACTGCGCCGACCCCAAATAACCAGGCAGATGATGATGATGGTATAGATTGTTCAATAAATATCATTAATTTCAGTCTCTATTCATGGAAGAATATAAAATGGCTAAACAATACATGTAAGAAAATAAGGAACATTCCTTATCTGTCTTTGGAACATTTACGCAATCTTAATTACTAGCAGCTGCAGTAGATAAATGTGTTTATTTATAACCTGACATTAGCCCTCATTAGTGTTCCCGAGTTCCCGAGATAATCTATCTACATCATACGACTTTTGAGTGCCGCTGCTATGGTTCCTATAGTTAATTCGGAAAATAAGGGACTAAAGAATTAGATTCACAGTTCCGAAAAAAAAAAACAAACAAAATATAGTCCTACTTCAATAAAGATGCCAGCCACTATGATTATTTCAACAGATTTCCCCCAGCATCGTGTATTAGAAAAATAAGTCATAATGTGTGCAAGTCTAAACCCAAGAGTCAAATTAGAGTCATGAGAATGAAATGAATGAAAAAAATGAATTAGAATCAAGAGTCAAACTAACAAGACTAGTTGAAGTCTGCTCATTTAAAGTCATTTATAAGCGATGAGCAGTGGTTTGTCGAGGTCACGGGATCGTTGTTTATTGTACGTCGATGGTCGGAGGTCAATGTCCATGCCCCCCATCATACCATGCATTCTCGGTAATGCAGTTTTCTATAGGTACATAGTACCCAGTTTCCGACAGGACACTTGCATACCTGATAGTTTTTTTTTATATATGATTCACCTACCTTCGGATCTTCGTAATACCACATCTCGGCCTGATTCTGTGTGGGGTGCGGCGGCGGCGGTGGCGGCGGCGCAGTCTGCATCATATTGCCATACATCGAGGTGAAGGAGGCCTGAGAGTTCGAGTGTTGCAATCCGTGCATAGAGTACATGTTTCCTTGATTTCCATGGTTCTGAGAAAAAATCTAACATTAGTTATCATCCATTAGCATCAAATTTTGTAAATTTTGTTTGTAATATCTTTAGAACTCAATAAAATAAAACACAAATTACAGATTTAGAAATTAAAAGACCTATTAACGATGGCTTATAGGCTATGTCATAGAGCAAAATTGTAGAAATAAAATCAATGCCAGTCCCTATTATAAGGCTTAAAATTTCCCATTAACCAGAACAATTTTTTACAATTATGAATTAACTTAATGTTATCATAATATTATAAATTAGAAGAGATTGATGTTGTTGGGTAAATGGGACAATTTCAGAAATTACTGGTTTGATTTGAAAAGGTTATTTTGCTGTTAGATAGTCCATTTATCGAGGAAGGCTACTATTTATCCCATAATTCCCACGGGAAGGGAACAAAGCGGGTGGAACCGCGGGCGGTAGCTATTTTATAATAAAAAAATTCCCTTACTTGGGTGTTGTTTGCGTTTTGATTCATAAACAGCGAGTTATTGGTCATGTTAGTAGTCAAGCCAGGAAACCCTGCAGGACCTTGAAATCCAGGCATTCTAGCAGTGTTGTTCTGTAGACCACTTGGTCCCATTCCTGGCATTCCCGAAGAATTTATCCCTTGATTTGACATTGCTGAATCAGGAATCATGTTCGGTGGTAATCCTTGCATCCGCAGTCCCATAGGAGGAGGTCCCATCGAAGAAACTCCCAGGGGTCTAATAGGCAGACCAAGAGAAGCATTCAAGGCAGAGTTTGTTATGCCCACTTGTTGAAGGCCAGTTTGTGGCATACCAGGCTGTAGGCCTGGCTGTTGAAGGACTGGTTGCTGTAAGCCCGATTGCAGTAGGCCAGATTGCGGTAGGCCAGATTGTTGTAGACCTGACTGCTGTAGGCATGATTGCTGTAGGCCTGATTGCGGAATACCAGATTGCTGGAGGCCCGTTTGCTGTAGGCCTGATTGTTGAAGTCCTGATTGTTGTAGGCTCGATTGTTGAAGTCCTGATTGCTGTAGGCCTGATTGTTGAAGTCCCGTTTGCTGTAGGCCAGATTGCTGAAGGGCAGACTGCGGAATACCTGTTTGCTGAAGACCTGATTGTTGAATGCCTGCTTGCTGGAGACTAGATTGCAGAAGTCCTGATTGCTGGAGGCCAGATTGCAGAAGTCCTGATTGCTGGAGGGCTGATTGCTGAACGCCAGATTGTGCAAGGGCTGTTTGCTGGAGGCCTTGTTGTTGAAGGGTAGGTTGCTGAAGGCCGTGTTGCTGAAGGCCAGGTTGCTGAAGGCCAGGTTGCTGTAGGCCCGGCTGATGTAGGCCTGATTGCTGAAGGCCTGGTTGTTGGAGCCCCGTTTGTTGCAGGCCTGTTGGCTGCAAGCCAGCTGGCATTGAAGACCCTTGCAAAGACGAGGACAAGTTAGCCTTCTTCATCAACCCTGGGTGGATTGGGCTTGACGTCCTCATTGGTATACCAGCATTCGACATTTGCATCACATTCACGGATGAAGACATTGCTGCACTTGGCATCCCAGGCATAGCTGATTGATTCATCATTTGGCTGGTTGGCGGCATTTTGCTGATCATGTAGATTTCTTGGTCTTCCAATGACATATCAATGAGATCTTCAACGATCTTTTCCTCGGTAGAGCTGCTCATGTTGTCAAAATCGCTGAAAAAATGGTGAAACTGAAATGTCTAAGAATACATAATTTCACTTAAATCTTGTATTCTAAACTAAATCGAAATCACAACTAACCAAAATAAAGTTTGTGTTTAGGTTTAAAATTAAGGAATCAATTAATATATGAATATAAAAGAAGTAAAACAATTCAGAGATTACGTGTAAAGCGAAAATAATGGGTTTCGTTTTAAAATAAACATCAAATTTATGCCTCTAGCGCATCTAAAGTGAGTTTTTTTTACGATGACAACCTTCAGTTAGTTAATTCATACTAATCCATACTTATATGTAGTTTTATTAAAAAAATATTTTTAAACAGATGATACAATGCTGGAGTCATTTTATTAATTGACTACGAATGACAATTTTACTCATTTAAATAAACATAATGCTTAATTCAGATAATAATTTAACCAATTCCCATCTAAAATTAACTTACGTATCACAAAACTTGGCGCCACCGGACGTGCTGCTGTGCAGCTTGAGTAGACCAGGCCGGTGCAGCTGCACTCTAGCAGTGTCCGAGGCGGACGACACAATATTCTGGTGTTTCTGGCGGAGAGCGTTATTCGGAGTGATCATCACAGACTGGAAATTACCCCTCTCGTCGTTAGCTTCCTCAAGGTTAATGTTCTTCCTGATGAGGGAGTTGAATGTTTTGCTCTCATTAAACTTTGGTTTCACAGATTTTTTCTTGAGCTTGTCATCTGCAGTTGAGCTACCGGAGGTTTCATTCAAATCACAGGCGATGGAGACGTCAACTTTTTCAGGGGATTCCAGCGTGTCAGTCACGTCAAATGTGGTGTTCAACTTGTTATTTGACAAATCAGCTGGTTTGGTCTCTGTGGCAGGAGCGGACTGGCGCAAAAAAGTCGAATAAATTAATATTGTGTTCAAGTAATTATGAAGATACTTAATGAGATCTTAACAAAATAAAAGGATTTCGGCTTGTTTCACTAATTTTCTTTTTTTTTAACAGTAAAAACTTCTATGAACTGACCAACCTGATTGTTTCTACAACTTTGACCAGTCTTTAGTGGTTTGTAGTTTTGCAATTAATAAATACAATTAATAAATAGCAAAATGAAGATTCAAAATTGCCAACATTTGGAATACTTGAATAAAAACTGTTTGACTTTGATTTGACCGAAAATATTTTGTAATTTGTTTCCGAAAATGATATACATATGTAGGTGTTACCTTTTTGAATTTAATGTCGCTTGTATCAAATCTCTTGGGTGATAGTTTTTTTGCTTTTTCTGAAGCCCACCACTCCTCAGAACCTTCCTCCACGGTTTTCGAGCGAACAAAGCTCCCGTGGGTGTGGGAGCGTGTAAGAGCTGAAAATAATGGTACCAATGTAGGCCCGCTTTTGAGTCTTCAGTGTCATATTTTTGCTCCCAAATTGACGAATTGCAATCTCTGTTGGTAATAATAGTAATTCAGATTGATTTTGCACTTTCATCAGTTCATGTTATAATTCAGCAGTATTATTTTTTCTAGCCTTCTCAGTACACATAAAATTCATACGCAAAGACCTACTAAAAACCATATTTACATGACATAAATTAACTAACCATAGGTCTCCTGACTCTTCGGCACGTTGGAGTCATCATTGCTGTAGCCATGGAACGCCCCGGACGAATCGAAAGTACCGCCGCACGCCTCTGCATTATCCATCGCCCTGTTTTAATATAAGGACTTAATAATTAATATTACAACTTACAACCTATTTTTTTTAAAGAGGCTTCTGTCCTTTTATGTGAGTATGTCAGCCTCATAGAGAACTTTTAATACTTATCTTTTCAACATTACAACTCTACAAAATTTATATACGGATTTGGCTTCCGTTGACAATGTGGTCTGCTCAAAGTGATATTGAGCCCTTTTACATAAAGTTATTTAACAAATATTATTATACACATCTTTTCTTTGAAACATTGTAATATTAATTGATAATACAATGCTTTTTTGCAATAGATAAAGGTAAACTCGAATCATATATTATTGCACCGAAGAGTCTAACAAAAAATGAATCCAAAATCTGTGTCAATAAATGTAACTTCCGTGACTGCTAATTGTTTTAATCTATACTATATGTATAAAGCGGACTTTTTATTTCTCTGAACGGATCTGATCTAAAATATTATTTCAGTCTTAGAAAATATGACCTTTAAAACTATAAGTTATAAGGTACTTTTTATACCGTTATTCCTACGGGATATGAGCAGTACAGGTAAAACTTGTTGTATATATAAATCGAAGTTTAACTTACCACTCAGGAAGTTCATCGGTCTGCGATTCGGAGCCAATCCAAGGGCGCCTATTATTCCGGCCTTGTGATTTATCCTGATTAGACCTCTCGCCCCAGTCTCGCTCAGCTGTTACAATCATTTCAAATGTTATTGCAGAAAATATTACCAGAGTGATACTTTATTAACAAGGCTTCACATCTAAATATACACACACAAAACGTGTGTGAATACGTTGTTCACACACGTCTGAGAACATAGGTTATCTATTTTTCATCCCCCTACACGATAAAGGTCGTCCACCCCAAAATATTTTATTTTTGTCAGATCTTTTTATTTTGCTTTTTATGATGTGGTATTTATTACACCTTCTACCATAAACCCCTATTTTTTAATACCGATATTAGTAATTTAATAACTTTGAACACCGGTCGATAGCTTAACAAGAAATGATATGGAAAAACAATGCTCACAGGGCCAATTATCAAATTATATAAAACAGACATTCCTTATAGACTCGGAAATGACTGGACCGATTTCAATTAAAATTTTTATTCTTATGATGGTTGTGTGGTTTCATTCTCATATTTAATGTACTTGACCGGTATTCAAACCCGGGGCCTCTTGGCTGAAAGGCTTTATAAAGAAAACAATGAAGACTGAAGAAGACGTTTTACTTATTTTAATAAACAATTAGATGAATTTTTAAGTTACCACATCAATACCGTTTGTATTATATACTAGTTTTCTGCTTGTGGCTTTGCGTATTATAGACGATATTTCTTCAACTCCTATTTTGCATCATATTGATAAATTAATAAATAGGGACAACAACACAGATTTAGGTTAGCCCCGAATTAAGTTCGGGACATGTATTATGGGAAACCAAAAGCACTAATTAGTGGTTACTCATGCTACACAAAGAAACTATCTGCAAAATTTCAGGATTAGAGATTCAGCAGAAGGGCTATCTATTCTTTGATCTCTGGGTCTGTCAGTCTGTCATTTTACGATTTTATATTTATATAATTATTATATATACAAGCGAAAATGAGCTCAATTTTTAATTATACTTTTCCAGCCGATTGTCATGAAATTTTGTAGACATTTAATACTATGGACAAAGATATAGGATACCTTTTATCTTGTTAACAGGCATGGGTCCTGCGGGAAGCGGTATATCACCGGCGAACCCTTGGGCAAAACAGGTTTACAATTAATGAATGATTGTCATCCATATCCATATCTATACATATAATAAAATGGGAGATATTGAGGAAAAAAATGAGGGGGGGGGGGATCTTTTGATGCGGTTTTCACAGTTGTATTGGAAAAGATCTAACTTAAAAGATAACGTTGGTTTCATCTTGATACGCCGCTTAGAACCCGAGATATTGACAATAATATTTACGCGTGAACGATGTCGCGAGCATAAGCCAGTATATAATAAACCTGTAGCCGAGCTTTTAGGCCCTTTAGAAGCCAAAATGATTCCTTTTTAGAATTTTTATCTGTGTCTCTATGTTTGCACGTACATCACGCAAAAGCAACTGGATGGAATTTGATTCAATTTACACAGTTGTATTATAGAAGGTATAACTAAAAATTTACATTGATTTCATATTGAACTTAACGTCACCTAGTCCCAAGTTAACCAACTTCATCTAATCAGGTGATTAACTAAACGGACGACCATATCTCAACACTTCTTAAAACAGGTGATCATAAGATCGTAAACATTGGTAAACGTGTGGTAAACAATAAAAATTATAAAATCAGTTGTTTAAGTGTTAATCAATCGTTTTGAAAGTTGGTGTTGGTTACGCAAGTCATCGTCATGAACTTAACGCTTCATAGAACCTGACATATTGCTGATAATAGATGAATATTATGAAGATGCTAACCCCATTTATCCTGACTGTTGCGGGGACGGTTGGAGGTAGATGGTCCGGCGTCGGTCGGTGAACGCCACTCCTCCCCGTCCTCTCGCGACTGCCTCCAGTTGGTAGCCTGGCCTTGCCGTTTGCTAAACAATACAATACTCTTTATTGCACTGAATAAAACAAGTAACGAAAACAATACAGAACAAAGACGTAGTAGGTACAAAGGCGGACTTATCACTATACAATTCATACTAATATCATAAATGTGGAAGTGTATTTGTTTGTTTGTCAGACTTTCACGTCAAATCGGAGCGACAGATTAATGTCACTTTTTATGCAACGATGGTTGAAGGGTTGGAATTCACGCGAGAGAAGCCGCGGGCACAAACTGGTACAATTTATTCTTTATAAATTCAACAGCATTATTTTGCCACCATTTGTAAGTTCTTTACAAGAAGCAATGTAGAAACTTTAGACCAAGTTAAAAATAGCATCTTAAAATGTCATAGAGACCAAAATAGGTAAGACATTTTTTCATAATTTTCAATTGTAGAAGTTTCCCTTTGTTACACAAAGTCAGGAAAAAACACTATAAAATTAAAAATAGCTTTTAAGTTTCTTGAATTTTTTCAATGGTCATTGTTATTGTTAACAATGTTGCCTATGAAAATAAGATGTGTACATAATGTTTTACTTTTTATAGTATATTTATTAGCTTTTAAGTATTAACATATTAATGTTTATGCTTTATGTAACTTTAGAGCATGGATTATTAACAAAATACAATCACAAAAAAGTTGCACGACAATTAAAGGGAACAGAAAGCTGGCTAAATAACTGCCACACAGAACAGTTCGCTTTTTTCATATCAATTTAGTTATAATATGTTTTTAAAAAACGAAACATAAAGCCTGCTTGACTTAAGAAGGCGTCACCTATCGTGACCCACATGGATAAGATAAGAAAAAATGATTGCAAGTTTTTGTCATTTAATTATGAAACCAAAATCGCAACACCATTTATGTATTTTTAACTAGCAGGATTGAAACTCAGAGCTATCAGTCTGTTCGTATCAACCTGTCCTTACCTGCGATACATCTTATTAGGTGTCCATTCGGGCTGTTCGCCGCCGCTCCTATTGGCAGCTCCACCGTTGTTACTGCTCCACGGGCGAGGAGCTTCCTCGTCAGGGTTGAATGGCATCCGAGGATTGTTTACACTGCTGTAGTGCCACGATGGCCAGTGGCCCCTGAACATATAGATTTTTATACATAATAATACACATAGCAACCAAAGAAAAGATGGATAGACTGTGTGAAGACAGAAGTGTGTGAGTTTTTAACGAGTGACAGAAGAGTATGGAAGAATAAGACATACTGCGCCGACCCCAAATAACATGGGAGCAGGGCAGGCAGATAATGTGATGATGATAATAAAACTACTCATAATATATCTTTCATAAACTATGTTCATGAAAGATATATTATGAGGGGTCTTTATAGGACTAATACAATCCAAAACTATATTTTATAAAAATGTTTACCTTCCAGTTGATGAAGATCGAACAAATGGCATGCGCGGCCGCCCCCTTTCGCTGGTTAGAGTCCCCCTGCCAAGCCCGCGTGTTGTGGAGTAGCGCTCACTAGTCAGCCCGCTTTCCTGTTACAAATATACTTATTAACTTAATTTACATAGAATATTAATATTATAATAATTTGCCGGTACCCAACAGAACCTATGTTACAACCGCTTCACCTATCTATACATATAATAAAATTGTAACTGAGCTATGTCTGTACATGGGAGATATATAAGAAAAAATTATATAGGTGCTTTTTATAGGAGCTATAGAAGCCAAAACAATTGTAGAATTTTTGTCTGTCTGTATGTTTATACGCGCATCACACAAAAACTATCGAATGGATGAAATTTGGCACAGCGATGGACTATGACCTAGAATAAAAGATAGGCTACTTTCATCCCGAAAAAATGTACGGTTCCAGAGGGATATAATTTTTCGTAAAATCTACGCAGACAAGTCGCGGGCATTAGCTAGTTATGTTTTAAATTGGTACAGCATGGTTTTTGGAATGTGTGTGGAAACCCATTATCGGTATATAATATATACGTTGTTACTACTGTATATTATATGCTGTAAATAAAATAAGTAATTTACTTGAGTCAATCTCAGTACCAGTCGATAAACTTGAAATCTTCATACAAGAAATAACAGTTATTTTAAAAGTTGCCAATACAAAAAATGTTCGATGGATTGTTTGGTCTCTATATTTTCATTCTTTTCAAATATATTTTTAATTAACAGATTCAACTTAGTATAATTAATAGTTCAAATTAAACTTATTATCTCATGTTTGACAAAGATTGGTTACTTACTTAATTAGTTATCGTAATATGAACGTACCATTTCGTCTTCAAATGAATTGTTAAGAGCTATGGGCGGCTTTCCTCTTGGTTGGTAAAGAAAATCGATGTACTTTAATTCAGGCGGTGCTTCTGCTGATCTGTCATATAACGCCAACATCTCTTCCCTGCCATATCTATCAATAAAGGCCGTTATGTCAATTAAGTTCAATATTTTGGTAATTAATAGTTAAAAATAAGTTACATATGTATAATGTATAATAAAACTGTTACTACTAACTGTAATAGCAGAGCTAAAGTTATGAAATATGTATTCAAATTTTGCGAGAGCGATACCGCGGACGCTAGTACATATAGATGTAGTTAAACATCCAAGAAATATTTTAAGTCTTACTTATAAATAAATCCTTGATACAATTATTTTTAGGATGCTGCAGTTTAACTCGAGCTAGGAACAAATGCGAAAATTTGTGAGAATATATGGTATGTACATGTTTGTTATTCTTTCACGAAAAATATATAGGACGGATTTGGAATGAAACATTATAGTAATATAAGTTATACTTCAGAATAACAAGAAATAGACTACAATTTGTAATAACTTAATGCCGTTTTGGTCGTAATATAACGATACATGTCAATTAAGTCTGGAAATATGTCTACCCTCTGAGAGCTATCTTGGCGTACGCTGCCTAAACGATTGAACTTGCACAAAGATAATGTACCATGGGATTGTTTGTTTTTAATAGTTCTAAGTGGTAAACCAAAGTCCATGCGAGTGATGCCATATTTTTCTACGCTGTTTTAGTTATATTGACCACATTAGTAAGAAAAATAAAAAGACCTACTCACCGCATTTTAGCCAGTTGTACTTTAGCGGGCGCTGTCGAGGTGTTTGGAGTAGCTGCATTTTGACTACTTGTGGTGCTCGTGACACCACAAGGAGAACCCGAATTGCCCCCTCCTGCCCCTCCGCTTGCCCCTGAAGTACCCGGATCGCCAGAACCTATATATTCAATTATTTTTTGAATTTCAAGGGAACTCCACCTACAGAAAGTTAATGCAGCAATTGTCTATGAAATGTCAAGTGTTGATAATTTAGTAAAACTTCTAGTTTATTAGCTAACAGATGCAGACTTAATACTTCATTATCATCATTTTAGCCGCAGAAGTTAACTGCTGGGCATAGGAATCTCCCATAAAAATCCAAAATTACACACTGAAAGCAGCCTACTACCACCGTCTTCCTCTTTATACTTTACCAGTGATCTGTCCCAGCTTCGAACAAAATTTATGTATATGGCTGCTAGGAACTAAAAAATTCTCCATCTTTGTATCTTGAATATCTCTTACGTACAGACAGCTTAGTTACTGTTTTATCTATACTAATATTTTAAAGAGGTAAAGTTTGTAACTTTGTTTGTAAAGGCAAATCTTCAGAAATAGTGAACCGAGCATGAAAATTCTTTCACATTCACAAAGCTATACTATTCAGGAAAATCAAAGAAATGGGCACGAGTCGGCTAGTCATATGTAAGTATAGATAGTAATTTAAATAAATAAACTTAGTTAACATACCTGCACTGGTAGCGTTTGTATTGCCTTGGCTCTGGGACGTGGAACTGACTGAGGAGCGCTCCTGCGAAAAGTTGCGAAGCCATTCCGGACCAAACTTTATGGGGTTGTTGCGATCACCCATTGTTGACTATGTTGGTTTGATAAGATGCCGGAAACTGGCGAATCGAAATCAGCAACTGTAACAAAACATATGCAGCAATCCTATATAAAGGCCTCACAATAAAAAGGAAGAGTACTCAATCAATTTCAAAAGAACTCGACTCTCAAAAGCCTTCAAAGAGCACTATCACTACAAAGTATAAAAGAAAGTCGCTTTCTGCTGTCT
>JADGIL010009948.1:0-17377 GCA_020352625.1 Cactoblastis cactorum | reverse complement strand
TAGTAATTAGTAATGATAAAATACCGAAATACCGAATCGCGCGCGCATTATTAATTTGCTAAAGGAAAAACCGTCTGTAAAGTAGTTAAGTTTGTAATTCGTTTTCGTAGTGGTATGAGCCTGCTGCATGATTTTTTTGCCTGCAGCATGAATGGGCCGGCTTGTCCGGGTAAGTACCACACTCCCACAGAAGACCGACGCCTGAATAGCGGCTATTAGACGCCATGCTCCGTCCGGAGAGATCTCGAGGCCAAACTTCCTAAATGGGGAGAGCGGGGGTTTTTTATAGGCCGGCAACGCTTCTCTGACCCCGCGGGTGTTGCAGTTGACACCACGTGACCCGCCTGCTCGTTCGCCTCCCTCTAACTTAAAAAAAAAACTCAACAATTTACTAAGCCTAGTTATGATTTGAATGTAGTTGGATACAGGAAACAAAAATTTTTATTTAGTACTGTGGCTCATTTTCTCATCATTGCTCATTTCATTGCAATTTTTTTCTTTATTTCTGCACAGATCACATGAAAAATAGAGATTCAGATATATCGATTGATAAATCCCCTGTCGTGAGCCTTTTCCCTCAATTGATTTTTACAATCTGCGCAGGAAGAGTAGCAGCTGACACGTTCTACGTTTCTCTTTCGCTTCTAGATCAGGTTTCTAGAAAGATTCGAGGATTTTAATAATTATTTTTAGTCTAGTTATTAGTAAAATTTATATAAAAGTTTTCTCCAAAACCTGATGCAGCAAAAATCTGTGCTTTATAATATGTTATAGAAAATATGTCTATATTCTGAGTGTTATATTTATTCGTCTTCTCCTATTTAAGAAAATGGAGAAAACAAATTCAAATTGTTCTATAACCAAGATATTTTATGACGGGATCACAGACACGCAGAATGACATCTATTAGCGAGGGCACTACAATTACCATAGGGTCGCTAATAACGGCCAAATAGAAAGTCGGCCCGACCTGAGAAATTGTAGGCTTTCTCAGACCAAATCGTGAACTTTACTTTGAATATTCTATATACAGCGTTTGTATTGCGAAGTCTATTAAATATGATGGCATTGAAGGATATTTATTACTTATAGTATATCACTGGAACATATTTTAATACAAATATTAAGAAAAAGCAAATATATGAATATTATTTTTTCATATGTACAAACATATGTAAAATAATAGTCATATGTACAAACATACGACGACTTCCGTGGTGTAACGGTTAACATGAGCAATAGTCACGAGGTCCTGGGTTCCATCCCCGGTCAGTTCATGATAGAAAATGACCTTTTTATGATTGGCCTGGGTTTTGGTTGTTTATTAGTATCGTTGAGTTAGTATCCCATAACACAAGTCTCGAACTTACTTTGGGACTAACTCAATCTGTGTGAATTGTCCCTATATATTTATATTTATTTATTATTTTACATATGTAAGTACATACGACGACCTCCGTGGTGTAACGGTTAACGCACGCGAGCAATACTCACGAGGTCTCGGGTTCGATCCCCGGTCAGTTCATGATGAAGAATGACCTTTTTATGATTATCCTGGGTCTTGGATGTTTATCTATATATGTATTTATTATAAAAATATAGTGTCGTTGAGTTAGTGTCCCATAATACAAGTCTCCAACTTAGTTTGGGGATAACTCAACTTGTGTGATTTGTCCCTATATATTTATTTATTTATACATAATTGCCTATATCACGTCCATTAGATTATTACTTTTTCATAGGTTATAAATTTTTCCAAATACTAAAAATTCATAAATATATAAACAAACAAAATCCTAAACTGAATTTCTATTCCTACAAATCTCTACAAACAACTCAACTTTTACTCGCAACTACGGATTTAAATTCAAATGTGAACTTTTAAACTCAAGTTAGCGATACGAAATCCAGTGGAATTGCAACAAATAGGTGTGAGTGTTAGTGAATTCCCCGATATTTTCAGTATTACGGAACCAAAGCTAGCATTTACATAAGTGGAAACCCTGAGAAATCTTTGAGTCGACTGGTGAAACCCGATATTGCAGAAGTGTACAATTTTCAAACGGAAATAGTAAATGATTTAAGTTTATATAGCTATGCGAAAATTTTCCGCATGAATCGTAAGTGCCCAGATAGAATAAGAATTTAAATGTAACAAATAGATTCTAGAGAATTGCTCGCTTGGTTGTTTGTCCATTCTTACCGTTTTATCTATATATATAATAAAATTGTAACTGAGCTTTGTCTGTACATGGGAGATAATTTAGAATAAAATGTATAAGGGCTCTTTATACGGCCTATAGAAGCCGAAACTAAGTATTGTTTTTAGAACTTATGTCTGTCTGTCTGTATTTTTGTACACGCATCACACAAAAACTACCGAACGGATGTGGATAAAATTTGGCACAGAGATGGACTACGACCTAGAATAAAAGATAGGCTATTGTTGTCCCGAAAAATGTACGGTTCCCGAGGGATATAATTTTTCGTAAAATATACGCGGACGAAGTCGCGGGCATTAGCTAGTACGATATAAACATATTTATTACTTATTATAGGACCTCTCGTATTACTAGTATGTCTGGAACATGAATGGATGGAACAAAGGATTTTAGTTTGAATTTTAGCAATACTAATTTTTATATTACTATTTTTTGCCTACGGCTTCGCTCGTGTCAAATTCAGGGAAATAGAAAGAGACAAAAAGTAGTCTATGGCACTCTCCAGCCCTTCAACTATCTCCACATAAAAAATCACACTAATCCATTGCTCCGTTTTGACCTTTACGTCAATGGACAAACAAACACGCTTTCTTATTTATAATATTAGTATGAATAATGATTGGGATACAAATATAATAATTGATACCTACCTACCTTCTATAAAAATAATCTCCTGTGTTAAAGCCTTTACCTTGATTGACTTTTACAAACTTGAAGGATAGCAGCTAGTCACATTTTATGTTTTTTTTTTTCGCTCCCAGATTAAAATGAAAGTAGATGTTCTTCAACAAACTAAAAACCAATAAAACACTTAAATATAGTTTACAATCTCAGATAATTAGGAATTTTCACATGATTTTATACCTACAGCAATTAACGTGCGTTGTAATCAAAGATTGCGTTCCGATCGGTAATTTTATGATCTATCAATGGGTGCGAATCGAATTAAATCGATTATCGACTCACACCGTAGTTGATGTGAACACGGTAGGTGGCGGTGTTCTTTCTTGTATTCAGTGGATTGTTAATGATAATTATTTACTACTTGCCACCACGACAGAACAATTAACAGACAATAATAGCTTTATCATAAGCCATTGGGTCCATATAATATTATCATAAGCCAGACAGAAAAAAATACTGTTGTATAATGCTCAAATAAGTAAGGCTAGCAACCTAACACTATAATTATATGAATATATGGATAGTTCCATTCCACCAATAAGACCATTCAGCTGTGACATTCGAAATTTACGTTTGTTGACTCTGTGTAACTCGTAATGTATAGACGTGCACAAGGAACAGCCGCGCCGCGACGTTCCTAGTACTCGCCCTGAAGATGGCCTTCTGAATAGGTCGAAACGGTCGTCGGCATTACCGACTAAAATTAACGTGAGTTAGCCGTGGAAACAAATAATGTATAGACGATTTAAAATAATCTACAAAATTTATATAAGTACTTTGCGATTGCTGTGGGTCAGTTCTGACAAAACATGATTTATTCCATAACTCGATCGTTGATTACAATCCCAAAAAAAAAACAATCTTTGATTGATTTATGTATACTAAGACTAAGAAAAAAACCTTACTTTATCCACAGACAACACACAAACAAGTCGTATCTGTGTTCACTAGTCTCCAAGCTGGTTCCGTACAATTCTATTACGACTTGTTCTTAGATGTCGAGAGCAATCGAATTGATTTAGACAGTCTTTTGTCTTTTACACGTCCTCCTGTTTTGTTTTGATCATTGATCTTTTGAAGTTCTCTATGTGGAAACTGACCGGCTGACATGTCTTTTATTGAATTGGATTCGAGTGTTGACTGAACTAAGAGCATTTTGTGGGAGCATCTTAATCTGTGATGTAATACGTGGTAAGAAGAAAATTTGCTTTAAATATCTATACTCGTCTATACATATAATAAAATTGTAACTGATCTATGTTTGTACATAGGAGATTTTAAGAAAAAAAATATAGGATCACTTTATAGGAGCTATAGAAGCCAAAATGATTGTTTTTAGAATTTTTGTCTATCTGTCTGCATTGTATGTAATTTGGCACAGCGATGGACTATAACCTAGATTAAAAGATAGGCTACTTTTTATCCCGAAAAAAGGCAGGGTTCCCGAGGGATATAATTTATTGTAACTGAGCAAGGGGCTGACAAGATATTATGGTATCTATTGGTCAGATGAAGTCACAGGCATTAGCTAGTAATAAATAAATATGTATATAGGGACAATTCACACAGATTGAGTTAGCCCCAAAGTAAATTCGAGATTTGTGTTATGGCTATGCTAACTCAACGATACTATATTTTATCACAAATATATAGATATACATCTAAGACCCAGGCCAATAAGAAAAAGGCCAGAGATCGAACTCGGAACCTCCTGAGTAGCGGTCAGATACGTTAACCGTTACTCCACGGAGGTCGTCAAAAAATTATACAGCGGAAGAGGTTATTTGTTTGTTTGGTTGCACGCGTTAATAATCTCTTGATTAAAATGTTTCAGTTTTAGATAGTCCACACATCGAGGAAGGGGAAAGGGAGCAATTTTGGCGAAACCGCTGGGTGATCACTAGTCTTATAATATCAATTAAATGGTAATAAACACCCAAAAGAACAGTTAAAGATATTATTAAAAATTTACAACAAGTTTATGAATATACAATTAAATCTTGAAAGTTCCAAGTCCACTAAATCTAACAAACACATGTAACGAGTATTACTCTCCTGAAGATTTGCCAATAAATATTAAAAATGCAAGATTACTATATTATAAAGCCCTTTCATAAATCCTCGACAACACACTGGAAGGGCCTCATCGCTCAAGATAGACTGGTAATAAAACGTCCCTTGTACATATTATAGTGTTATAATAAAGCAAAGGGACACCTCATGGGAACCATCGATTCTGCTTAGCCATTAATAAATAATGTATTACATAAACTGAACATTGAATACCCTTCTTGAATGGACACTGATTGTGTTGGTAGATCTTTATCTTGCCCAATATATTTATTAGTAGATTTCCCCTCTATAACTTTTCTTAACCTTCATCATACTCGTAAGTAAAGTAAGCAAAAGATAAACTTCCACGTCAGAAATGAACAAGGTTGGCTTTGTATTTGAAAATACTATCGATAAATATATTATTAACAATGTAATTAACAAAGAAGCTAAAATTTGAATAGAATAATAATTGTTTGAGAATTTAAAAAAGTTCCTTGGGATAATAGAATTTACCAATGACAAAAATACATTAAACGCAAACAAGGGAGTTCTCCACTAGCCTCTTAACGATTTAAAATAACATAATTAAGTCTTCAAAAGAGCAAGTGGAGAGTCCAGAAGATGAAGGCAAAATTAACATTATAAAGGACTCCTAAACAGCATAAAAACAGGGGTTGGAAATTGCATCTTAAAAATACGCAGGTTTTACAAGATTAGCCGTGATGCCCAAGGGCCCACTTTGATATCACAAACAGTAAAGATCAAACAATTTAAAAAAGACTAGTAGGGTGATTTAAATACACCCTTATAGGACTTACTGTCAGGTTGGAGAACTAATCAAAGACTTTTTTAATGCCTCGCTGAATCTTTAAGTGTGATGAGTGTTTTACCTGAAGTAAGGGAAAAGTCAAGTATCTACATTTTCAATTGAAAGGAAGTTTAATTATCATTTTATATCTAAATACACTTGTTTGATAAGCGGTTCACAAACTTGAAAATGTCAAGTGTTAGGGTTGATACAACGTTTGATGATATAACAAAGTGCTTATCGCCTTATGCAACATTATATTTCTATAAAGAATTTAATTTTTTAAAATCAAACATTTTCATTGAAACAGTGGAAAACAATAAAATCAGTAAACAGTTCGCTGGAAGTAAATTGATCTAGGAACGCAATGTCATTGCCTCTAAAAGCTTTGTTTAAATCATTGAGGGTCACGCCTACTACAATGACTCAATATAATGGGTTCACCCTTTCACGATTTGTAACGTCTACTGATTCAAAAAAGTTTTAATTGAATGAATGCCTTAAGCAACCATTTTGTTTGAAACAAAACAATCGAAATTAATCGAACTAATAAATCTCTTGGCGATTTTGGATTGTTTTTCAAATGTAAATATTTGATTCATTGCGTCACTTCCTGGAGGTTTATTATTGTGTAATGCATAGGTACATACTATTATATATACATATATGTATATTAACACTCTTAATTTATAGTAACATTAAATCAGTAACATGCTGTGCTATAATTTTCTTGTTCTTTTATGAGGATATATCACAAAAGTCCTGACAAGTTATACTTAGTATTTTACTTACTCTTCCAGTCCCTTAATTAATAACAGTCAACAAAAAGGAATATAAAAAGTAGCATCGAAATAACTATATCAAAATCCCATTGTATCCTCCATTAGTAACAAAACAAATAAAAATTGGGGGTTCTTTGAAGGCAGGTGCGTAAAGGGACGATGAACATTTTTCTGATTTGTTAATAACTTCTTGAGTTAGTGACCGTAAAATAGATGTGGATGATCATTAATTATTACCGAGTGAGCCAGTTTGTTTACCTCAGTCACGGGGCGTACAAATTTATGTATGAGCAAACCATTAAGGGATTGTCGCTTCAGGTCATTTTACTGGTAGAATTATAAAGAAATCTTCAAATATTTCCGAACCAAAACTTATTATAATACGCCAGAGGCTACTCTATTTTAATAAAGCCTTTGTTTATAAAGCCAACTAGGAATTTTCACAACTTGTGTACACAAAGCCTTGGGAGTCATCTGGAAGATATAATGTATCAGATTTTTTTAACAGGTGAAACAAAAACGTTGTCACCTGCCTTACGAAACATTTTATATCACACCTGAACGGGCTACTTTTTTACCAATTAGTAAATCAAACATTATTTTTATTTACTTTCGTAATGCATTTGGTAAATTTTCCCACAGTTTATTATTGACATGGGAAAGTCTACAGTCGTGCAGAAATTCGCTAGAATTTTTGCTTTCTCTTTCCACGTTATTTGAGCAAAAACCAAATAGTTATAATCCTCACGTGTTGCATTTGAGTAGACACTATTGTTGTGTGACGCAATAGACGCGCGTTGCGATTTGGGTCACTTTTTATAATACCCCGTGCTTTTTATGTCAAAATTCACACGCCTACACGTGTGTAAAATCTTCATGCAATCTCAAAAGACTGAATAATAACGATTGCTCATATTGTGAGGTAAACTCCATTGTGCTGCATTCTGGTGACCTAATGACTTGTTTTGCACAATTCTGTATCAGGTAACAGCGACAGATGCAACGAAGCCACATAGTGGGAAAGTTTGAGATGCAAACTAAGCCAGACGTGACTCTGTCAGACTTTCTACAATAGAGGGTGCACTTAACTTGTCATCCGTGGGAACACGAATTATAGGTATGACAATCTTGAACGTCATCAAAACAATGAGAGAGCGCTGTTTTTGCTTTCGATTGGTCTCGTAGTTGTACTTGAAAATAGAAATTAATTGGCTGAATTTGGAGCATGCGTGGTTGAAGAGGTGATTAGTGAGCACTTAACCCATCTTCAAACCCTAATCTGGGCTGGTCCCTATTAATTTGGGATTGAACGTGCGTCGGACAATTGAAACTGTTCGAACGAAGTCAGCTTTAACACGCTCTGCGGGCAATTATGGTCGTCCAATTCCGTTGAACACACAGTGTTAATGTGGAAATTCTAAATTTATTGGAAATTCGAGCACTGTTCAATTCAGGTGTGCAGTTAAATCTATTAGTTGTTTTGTTCGAAATCGTTAACTAGATCATTCAATTATAATTTTTAATTCGCAAATAAATCTTTGTGACGTTATAATTGGTCAAATAAAACACGCCATGTATAAGAAACAAATGGTTTGTGACGAAAACCTTCATCACTTTTTTTTTATTTCAGGGGGAGGCAAACAAGCAAGCGGGTCACGAGATGTTAAGTAATCACCGCCGTCCATAGACAAATGCAACTCCCACGGGGTTACAGAATCGTTGCCGGCCTAATAAAAACCTCCGCCCACCCCATTTGGGGAGGGCGGAGAAGTTGGGGCTCCGGCTCTCCCACTCACCGGACGGAGCATGGCGGCTCGTATAGAAACAAATTATAATTTTATTCACCTCGTTTGTATCGTTTAGTTTTTTAAAGTTAGTCTTAAATTTACTTCAAAATCGATAACTTTCAAATAAGAATTAGCATTCGGCCCACTGTGTCATTTCACTGCGCCAGATACAAATGAACAAATTTAACTTCAATTATTTTCAAGTGAGGCGGGTCGAACCGTATCCCTTACACATCCACCCTTTCTCTCATTACCCTCCACAGTCCTCTGATTCTACATTTAGATAAAATCTACCCTTAGAGTAACCATTAGCTGTAAAAGCGCACTAAAAATTTTAAATTGTCATTTCTATTTCATGTAGGTAATGTTACATTAAAATTATTAGTATTACTGCTAGTCTTCTGGGCACGTTTACACAAAGCGACGTTTTACCGATATTTTGTAAATAATAAGATTTAAGTTTGAGACTTTTATGGAATACTAACTCAGACACCATATCTATATTCTATATATATAATAAAATTGTAACTGAGCTATGTCTGTACATGGAAGATATTTAAGAATAACATATATAGGGGCTCTTTATAGGACCTATAGAAGCCAAAACGATTGTTTATAGAATTTTTGTCTGTCGGTATGTTTGTACGCGCATCACACAAAAACTACCGAACGTATCTGGATGAAATTTGCCATAGCGATGGACTATGACCTAGATTAAAAGATAGGCCACTTTTTATCCCGAAAAAATGTACGGTTCCCGAGGGATATAATTTATTGTAACCGAACAGGGGGCTGACAAGATATTATAGTATCCATTGGTCGGACGAAGTCGTGGGCATGAGCTAGTTTTATATTAAATAATTATAATATCCAAGACCTAGGTCAAAAAGATGAAGACCATTTTCCATCATGACCTGACCGGGATTCTAACTCGGTCGAGAAGCAAGGCAACTTTACTACTGCGCTAAAGAGGCCGTCAAATCAATCAATTTTAGTCGTACGTTCTACCACATATAAAGCCATACTAACTAATAAAACCACCCATTTTTATTTTTCTCCCGCTGTGTATTTTGCTTTTGGGGCTCAGTTCATTTCAATTCAATTCGTAGAAAATGAATTCATCTTTTCATAGCAGGAAACTACTGATGAGTTTGCTGATAAGACTATAATCTGATATTTTACTAGCCAGTAGGTGCCCCTTTTTATCTTTGACATCATAATTACAAATGTAGTTCAAACGTTGAGATCTTAAATACGATTGCAACAAATTAAATTTTTACATAATTTTGCCGTCTAGTAAATTAAGTAGTTGTTCTTGAATGTTGTATCTCACTTATTATCAACGAATTTTCTGGTTCCCGTGGGGTTTACGGGTAAAATAGCCTTCCTTAATAAATGAACCATCTAATATCGAAAGTATTTTTTCCGACCAGCAAATCTTGAGATTCTTCAACTAAATAAACAAATAAACTCTTCCGTTTAATAATATTAGTATAGAGCATTTTTTTAATGCTACCTAGGATTTCTTCCGGTTACTAAAGTCCCGGCGCGTAGTGTTTATATAAAATATAAAAGAAGCACATTGTAAAAGTCAAGCAAGGGAAATTGACTAAAAAATGGAGATTATTTCATAGGCGATTGGCCAGTAAGATATCCCTATTTCTGAGTCTATTCCATCAGTAATTCTACCATTTAGCTCTATCACGACTCTTGGCTTTGTCTACCCGGTGATTGCAACTTTATTTTTTAAAGTTTACTGCAATGCTTATATGGTAGATAACATCGAAAAAACTGGAAAAGACTAAACCATCCTATACAACGCCACAAATACGGCCAGCCTCAAGATTGTACATTCTACAAAATGACACCAACATTTACTCAAATTGCCCTTAAACGTGACGAGCTTTTAACAATCAGTGGCGCCATCTCACGACGTTTACATTGTCAAAATTGAGAGCATGACTGCATCCATGTTCATGTTCACATGTGTAAGTACTCCAAGAGCTAATGGATTGATGTTCAAATTGGCATCATTACCCCATTTTTGGGGCAAATGTGTAAAATTTATCGCTGGCCAATTATGTCATTGTCACTTTCTACTTTTTGTTGTTCTTTTTTTACAAAAAAAAAGAACAAGTTTAGAAATGTCACTATTTAAATTGTAACATTCTACAAAATTAATCTTTAGTGTCAATGGTCAATTAATCCTGTTATGCAACTACTAAACTAACTAGTTATATTTAGGCCAGCTAATATATGTATATAGCATTTTAATATTATAATGAAGAGTATATTAAATTATCAAAGTACAGTCAAAGTTCTGCTGTATACTTCAATAGTGTAATGGTTGATACGTCAACCCACCGTATTTTTTGCAAATTCCCCACTGTCACCACTGAAAAGAAACCAGTGCAGGAAAACTTGACATGCAGTTGACTGTACTTATGTGACATAAAATACCATATAAATATTCAGTCCAATGTTAAGTTTTCTTCAACACCACCTCGTTAAGCAATTCAATGATAGAACCCCTTAAAAATCTTATAACTTCAATGAGAAAAATCGCCCCACAATATATTGCAATTTCATTTTTATGAAATGACACATGCATTCGTCACCGATCTATTTTGCGAGTGTTGTGTATGAAATGAAATGACACACTGAGTGAACTGGCCAAATACTTTTAGATAAACGACAAACGACTAAGAACTCTGAGCTATTAATAATAAAGTTAAAATTGTTGAGGTGTGTAGGTGCAACGTCAGCGTCCCTACCTAGTTGCACCCTAATCGAATCTTTGTACGCATGGTGACTCCTGTCTTGTGGGTCGGACCCCTGTTCCGGACACCAGAGGTCACTCTGAAAAATAAATACGGTCCAAAAGAGGCGAGACGGCACTTTAATTGGGCCTTTTTTGGGCCTTCTTTGTGGATGATTTAATTTGGTATCATTAGTACTTTGATGGTTTTGCTCTGAGTTTGGTGTGCGTCAGCGTATTGGCATAAATGTTCGGTTCAATAAACAAATATAATGATATATATTGATATTTTCTTTTTATTTCTACCCCAGGAAAATAACGTATGGGTGGATAACATAATTTGTTATATAAATTACAAATGAGGGGCTACATGTAAATTTAGGGTAATTTTATTATGGTATTTACCCTTTGTTGTCAATATCCGGAAACACGGAAGTGCGTGTGTTGATAGATAGTAGAAAACCGACTGTTATCTTTTTTATTCCCGTCATAATTGATATTATAATTATTTCTATTTTCGACCAGTGAAGTTTGTAGAATAAAATACACTCAATGCTCTAACATTGCATAATAGAACTGACAGTTTGGCGACTTTATGTATTTATTATTCCACCATTACCCATTAAAACAAAACATAAATATATGTATGTATGTATGTCTACAAACTCGAAAAGTCTAATAAGTAAATAGATCCTCGATTTCTTATCGGAACTGTAATCCCCTAATTAAGTATTCGGCTTCCTAGATATCCCATATGTGACATTCATTGTCCATAAATCAATGCATCATCTTTGACTAATTCTATGCCGGCTAGATAAGTCCAACATACCACAACATTATTTCAGCATGTAACATGATCTTTATTTTAATGGATTAAAAGTTAATTTCGGTCGAGTTTGGTTGAAATAAAGTTCGAATTGGTGCTTTTTTGAGCTTATAGTGCGCGTGGCTTGGACTTGAAGGCGCACGTCAGTGTTTCGATACGCTTGGCTGGAACGAATTGTCTCAATAGGGGACTATAGTTTATACGCGATAGGCCAGCAAGACTGTTTATTAAAATTTCTATATTAGCGTTGAATTTCTTTTTTCTTTAATCTGTTATGAAATTATTTTTAATTTCACTAATTTGTAAAGTATATTTTTAATTATCACTATAACAATGATTCAAAAAAGAAAATTCTTACATAAAATACCAAATAATAAATAGTTTTTAATATTTTCCAAAATCTGCTAATATAAATAAAAAAAATGTTTGTAAGTGTCACTGAAACTTGAGAATGACTCGGCTGACTTGGCTCGGTTTTAGTTTTGAAATATTTATATGTAAAAGTCCAAGCAAGATTTAAAAGGTACATTCCAAATTCCCACGGGAGCTATGCGATGTAGAGCAACAGCAAGTAAATTAAAAATTAAGAATTTTAAGACTAAATTTTTATATTCCAATAAAAGATTTGAAAGCCATAATTTTTTAAGATTAAGTTTTCAATTTTCATCACAAATTCAAATTAATAATCAAAATTAAAGTTATTAAGTTTACTCGTGTGCTGTCGTTCCGACGCACACACTTTCCAGCATTATGACAAATGTAACATCCGGAAAGGAATATCAGAGACCCCTTTTGTATTTGGCAGCAAAAATCACTTCTAATAATGGAAATTTGTCACATGTCCGACACAGTATAGATTGTTATTTTGGTGGCATCCAGTATTATTGCACTTGTGATATTTCACATGCCTATAAGTATAATAATACAATTAATTTTGGACAAAAATGTATTGAGTTACGAGTAAATGCTCTAAATCATTAGATACAGTTTTTGGATACACAATCATATTTTAAAAATATATTTTGTAACAAAATCCATAAAATTTTGCACGGAGTTTTTTACATATATATTTATAATACGGCGTATCTTTTAGAAATTAAGACATACATATGCTAAGAAATATTGTGTTACTTTATACTTAGACTAACTTAGATGTAAAAGTGCAAGAAAAGTAACTTCACATATAATTAAAAACACGCCAAGAAAAATTGCATTCCTATTTATTTAATACAAAATAGTATAAGCAAAATAATTTTAAAGAAAGTCAAGCACGCAGTTAAGATCGCAATCAACAGTTCAAAACTCCGACCGCAGGCTCTATTTGCCCCGCTTCCTTCAGTTAATGACGTCATAAAAAATAAACCCATCGTTTAGAACCCTCTAGAAAAACAGAGTATTTTTCTCGGCTCGATGCAGTGGTGCAGGAAATTACAATTGTTAGGCTATAACGTCATTTCCTCCTGCCTATTAAGGAAATATGAGGGAAATCAGTAATGAAATCATAAATTTTTGCAATATTTTTTTACGTATTTAAAAATGTGTAAGTCAAAAGGCCTGTTCCTTTGACTTGCACATCTGAGAAATCGGTATGTAAACGAAAAGCTAACGAAAACAAAATGAGTTACAGATAGATACAGTATCACGACTTTATCCCTTTAGACGGGGTAGACAGAGCCAAGAGTCGCTATACTCGGAGGCCCCGTTTAGCAAAATTGTGGGCTTATTAGTTGAATGGAGATTCAGAAAAAGTGACAGGTTGCTAGCCCATCGCCTATAAGAATTCCTGAATCAAAATGAAGTTCTTGAAATTGTAATCTTAGAGACATAACTTTTGCGAGTTATGGTTATGGCTGGCTGTTTAATTTAAATTGCAAATAATGAAAACAAATTCTAGGAATTCCTTCTTAAATAATGATTAAACATATTTTTGGTTTACACGAGATTCAGATCTTATTAGAATTATTACAATAGATATCATCTTTATACAAGACTTTATACTTAAGTTAATGTACCATTCATGATCTTATTCAATTTAAATCAATTTTGAAGTCACAGAATTTAAAAATAGGCACCAAAAAGCATTCCAACATTACCATGAAAATTAAAGATTTCTTCCATACCATGGTAGGCGACAGTGATCAGAATTTATGGCATATTGAGCAGAATAAGGAAAAATCGTATCGTATCTTAGGAAAAATCTTGACATTGAAAATTTATAATTATAATTTGACATAACATTTATTTTTGATTGACTTCAGTTGCATTTTATTATTATTACTATTCTATTTTTATTTTTNNTGTACTTATTACATCAATGTACTAATTACCTGTAAACACATGAGATGCAATAAATAAATAAATAAATCGTATCGTATTCTTTCGAATACAATTTAGGTAAAATATTTAAATAAAATTCATCTCATATTATACTTGTACGTACTTATACGATTCAGTGGAAATTCCTACGATGCATTTGATAATATGTACAATTGCTATGTATAATTATTTTGAAATGGATTTTTGTTTTTATTTTATGTCAATAGTGTTAAATATAAATAAATATATAGGGATGGGGACTGTTTACACTTATTGAGTTAGCCTCAAAGTGAATTCGAGAATTGTGTTATAGGATACTACACTCTTCGATACTATATTTTATAACAAATATAGTACGTATAGATAAGCATCCAAGACCCAGGCCAATTAGAAAAAGATCATTTTCCATCATGTCCAGACCGGGGATGGAATCCGGGCCCTTCTGAGAAGTGGTCATGTACGTTAACCATTACACCACGAAGGTCGTCAATATTAATAGTATTCAAAGATAATTAAATACTAGTAAAATCTTTTTATAGTCACTTTAGGTGACTACAAAAAAATTTTGACTAGTATTTCATGTCAATCTCATTTAGTGATAGGTAGTGCCTAGAAAATACTAGTAATTAATGAGCTCTACCATATTATACACTGTCCGTTTAGATTTCCTTCCGATATTTTACCTTTAATAGAAGAAGGATTCAGAAGTAATATCACGTCTATATTCCTTACGGGGCAGATAGTGCCAAGAGTAGTGAGGCTCAAAGTTACGTTATGTGCTTATTAATTTAATTTACAATCTGAACGCGAAGAGAAACAGCTGGCAGATTCTTAGTTTTTATTTCACTCCCAGACCAGCATGGAAGAAGTAAATGGTCATTGAATATAACTGTATAGTGATAAATGTATTCTTATACTTAATAAGGTTTGATTCGATACGCTATAACGGAACATTTTCTTTTCAAGAGAAATAAGGTCTTAGATTTTAATTTCGAGCTAGATTACAGAAATAAAAACCTGCACCGTTGCATACAACTTAATGAAGGTCATAAAACAGTTTTAGATGAGCATTCAATAATTTGTAATCATAATTTTCTATCCATAAATACCGACAAACGGGAAAATCAGAACCGCAAATGAGCTATTACGAGTATCAGAACGAAAGATGGTGAGCTTTCTTTGCAAAATGATTACAGAAAATTGCGTGTAGCGGTCGCCCCAATCAGTTTTTGCAGAATATTTGTCATTAAAATCATGATTGTTTGAATTTAGATTTTAAAAACCGGCCAAGTCCAGGTCAGACTCACGCACGTACAGTTCCGTACCATTATCTATAAAAAAGGGCAAAAGAAGCACATTATCGTATGAGAACCTCCCTTAATTATTTATTTTATTTCGTTTTCAGTATTTGTTGTTGCAGCGCACAGATCCTGTGTTGCAGCGGCATACATAATCTGTGATAATTTAAACTATCCAACTTTTACAGTTTATGAGACACAGTTTGGTGGCAGACAGACAGCGAAGTATTAGTAACAGGGTTCCCGTTTTACCCTTTGAGTGCGGAACCCTAAAGAGGACCGGAAGGACCGAAAATCAAAAATTATGTGTTACTAAATATAATTTATTAATAAATAATAATTTACACTAATAATTATGTTTACTTGAAAAATAATACGTCATATGTAAAAATCTAATTTATAAAATAAATACTAAAATCAAATAAAGTAAAAATATGTGCTCTTAATAAATATACAATTAATGGAGAATTTGACGGCAAATTATCATGGGACTGGGTAATTACTTGTCATCACTTGAAGACAGCCGAAAAGCTAACGACGAATGAAAGCAGCGAAAGTCAATTGTTTATCTTAATCTTAAATTGTTTCAAGGCGCACTGGGAATTTCTCATCGAGAGTACTTAACTGTCTCTTTCGTCATAGCATCATTTTTAAGAAATTTTAAAAGCAATTTTATTCAGCTTGATACATTTTAGCTTTAGAATTGTACATATTTCTTAATTTAACTACACACAATCAGTTTATGCCATAAATAAAATTACACTTATCCCAAGCAATAACGATTGAAATCATATCGATTTCTCAGTTAGATATCGTCGCTTGAGGGTTAATTCTGCTTAAAATAAATAAAAAAACAATCCCACCGCGATCTTGTCTACAACAAGAAAGCGTCTCCACTCGTCGTGTCCAATCTATTGAGTGCGAAACCCGATAGGTGACGGCGCTCCGGCGTCTCGGGATGGCGTGAACGGTAGCCGGAGATCGGGTGACAACCCCCCGCTGCGTCAGCAATTTGTTTCGATAAAGTGTCATTTTTCCCAGATTTGTGTTTTGACGTGACGCACGCGAGTAGCGCCTGTGTTTTGGAGTGGTGTTACATTTTCGCTGATTTATTTATTGATAGACAGTTTCCTGCCCTTATGAGTGTGACATGGATATCTTTCTGTTCAAGTGTCTTACTGTAATTCTCTAAGATGTTCAAGTTGTAAATTATTTTTGGTGAACAGCTGTCCCAAAGTGGCACAATTCCACGAAGGTATGTAGCTTAGTAATAATATAAACTTTAGGTTTTTGTTGTGCTACTTTTTCTTAAATTATACTAACTAATATTATATAAATATCCTAATATTAGATTATTCACACGTCTGTTTAGCCATCAATCTTTGCAAAATCTTAACAAACTTCCTTTGCAAAGTAGAAATCATATCCGTGGAAGTACAAAAAGGTCTAAGTCTAGGTTGGCAGGCGCGCGCTGCGGTCAGCGCTCGTTCCGCCGACCGCAGAATTACCCGCTCCAGCGCCCTCTAATGAGGCGAAGATTGCACTAGAGCCGTACTTCTGATTGGATCAACATGTTTTAATGGAGGGGTTATCTTGACGGAGTTGAGCAGATTAACCCATCTTTGATACGAATTTAAAGATCAGATACCTTGTAAATTATTTTTCACATGTATCTTGATGTAGATAATTATTACGAAATAGAATTTTATAGTGGTATGGAGCCACTACTAGTAGTGGTATGGTGCCACTACTTGTAGTGGTGTGGAACCTGCTACAGGCTTATATTTAGCCTGTAGCACGAATGGGCCGGCTCGTCCGGGGAAGTACCACACTCCCACAGA
>JADGIL010009937.1:4938-15660 GCA_020352625.1 Cactoblastis cactorum | reverse complement strand
TCGCGGAGCATTCTACCATGACGGCCTCTGAACTATTATTGGACCTCCCTAAAACAATACTCGAATCAGAAAGTGGTTATCTTTACGATGATCACCCAATGCTTGTTTACACAGATACGATCTGATGCTCGGAGTAACAAAAGCGGAAGCGTACTTCGCATTCAGCGGCGACGACGTTCAATACGGCATCGAAGCTGATAGAAGGTCGAAAATCCTGAAGTCTTTCGTCAGGAACACGTACAGTTATCACCTCTCGGAGATATTGGCTACCATCATCAATGAATACACGGACTGGGAGAGGCCGGTTCAGCATCCTATTAATATCCGGTGAGTAAAAGTCAAATCATGTTATTACTCTTTTTTCCACCTTCTTCGACCTCCGTGGTGTTACGGTTAACGTATCCGATTGCTACTCAGGAGGTCCCGGGTTTGATTCCCGGTCAGGTCTAAAGTTACCTCTAGTGGGATTCAAAGCCACAACCTCCGGGTCACAAGAAGGTTTAAACTCGGCCGGCTCGTCCGTAGAATGTACCACACTCCCACAGAAGACCGACGCCTGAATGGCGGCTTTCAGCCGCTATGCTCCGTCCGGTGAGTGGGAGAGCCGGAGGCCCAGCTTCGAAAGCCGGCCGGCAACGCTTCTTTGACCCCGCGGGTGTTGCAGTTGTCTATGGGCGGCGGTGATCACTTAAAATCACATGACCCGCCTGCTCGTTTGCCTCCCTCTAACATAAAGGCACACGCCTCGACCACGTAGGGAGTCAAAAATGTGATCTAACACTCCAGCCTAAAGCGGGACGAGGTGTGACTGCTATTTATTTGTTTGCATTATAAGTGTGGCAATATTTTTCAATGATATTAAAGGATTTACAACTCGGAAGTTCGGTCGTGTGGCGCCGAGCCAAAAATATTGGTTTGACTGCGGTACTAATATTTTGTCCAAAAAAAGCATTAGGGCTGTGAGTTATTGATATGGTCGTGACAAAAATAATGCAGGCATTGAAAAAAACTGTTGACGAAGTTTTGCATTGTGTGAAAATAAAAGATGGGTTCCATAATATTATTCGTTAATTTTTTTCTATAATTTTTACGGCTCCAGGCAGGAAATAGAGAGCTATAATTTATTTTTTGACAATTTATTGTCACAAAATTAATTATAGCTTATTATAGCGATTAATACACTTGACCGATATTCACGAGGTCCCGGTTTCGATCCCCGCTCAGGTCTTGGTAGCTGTGCCCGCAACTTCATTTGTGTATGGCTTGAAATAAGGAAACTTTTCTTTTACATAAAAGTTTTGCACCTAAACAATCTTTTTTCTATCAACTTAATTCGATTGAATGCTATAAAGGATTTTGTAATTTTATCTTGCATAGCAGTTTTTTAAAGGACGTCTAATATGTGGTATTAATATTCTTTATGTATTGAGTAATAAGGTTGCTTTCATTCTGTTTGTTTACATTCTAAAAACGCTGACCTTGTGTTAAAGGCCCATAGATTATTGTAATTCACTTCTGGATAGGTTATGTAGTCCTAAGGAACTGAGCATTGAAGTTTAAAATTTAATTTAATATTGACCTACTTTAGATACACATATTTATTATAAAGAAAAGCTTTAAACACTCACTCATAACGAAATCTCAAAAACTACAAGTGCTAGGTAAGCTAAATTTTGCATGATGATTATTTGTAGACGATGCTTCTCTTGGCCCAACTTCTTCGGTTTTTTATAGGCGGGCAACGCTTCTGTAGCCCCGCAGCTGTTGCAGTTGTCTATGGGCGGCAGTGATCACTTAACATCTCGTGACCTGCTCGTTTGCCTCCCTCTGACATAAAAAAATGCTTGATAAGACGGGATTATCCAAAATTCCCACAGCATCAGGAATCATAACACGGAAGCGTAGGGAAAAAGCTACTACAACATAAATACAAACTTTGTACGGAATGAATGGTACATTTCCTCTGCGGTCCCAAATCCTGGCAACCCTAGCGATTAGGGGTTTTAGCGTAAAAATAATTTAGCAAACAAATCCCACGGATCAAAACTTTAACAATTTATTACTTTAGCAACGGCAATTACTTACAAAATAACCGTTTTCGTGGTAATTTCGAATTTTAAAATGTCGCCGGTATAAACTCCCAAACGGTTATTTATTATGTATGGGGTTCTGATGAGAGAGCCGGATTTTTTATTATACTCTTTTCCATACTTTACTTTTTTGTTTTGTTTTAATTTTCGTTTGCTCTCGCCGCTGCTTGAAAACTTTGTCCGAGGTGATTATTTTATGTTTTAATAATTGCAATGGAGGAGTTTTATTAAGTATTCTTGATGGTTAAACCTTTTAAGAAATAATATTATCAAAATGGTGGGATAATTTTGAAACTTTGTAGAGTAAGTATTAAAATAATGTACCAGCTGCTCCTCTTGCCACGTGGATTGTAAAATTCAATCAAGGGAAATAGCTTTAAACAGGAATTCTCATAGATAATGTGCTAGCAACCTGTCATTATTTCTGAATCGTATTTCCACCAATAAACTCACCATTTTGCTAAGCGTGGCCTTCGAGTCTCGCGACACTTGGCTTGTCTACCCCGTAAAGAAGTGATACAGTATCTGTAATAAATTAGTTCAATAAGTTATTAAAACAAATCTTTTTGTAATTTTCGATATATGGCTATTCATAATTATTCATAATTGTGGTGGTATGGAGCCTGCTGCTTGCTTTTTTAGGCTGCGGCATGAATGGGCCGGCTCGTCCGGGGAAGTACCACACTCCTACAGAAGACCGACGCCTGAATGGTTGCTATCAGCCGCCATGCTCCGTCCGGTAAGTGGGAAAGCCGGAGGCTCAACTTCCCAGGCTTTCCCAAATGGGTAGGGCAGGGGTCTTTTATAGGCCGGTAACGCTTCTGTAACCCCGTGGGTATTGCTGATCACTTAACATCGCGTGACCCGCCTGCTCGTTTGCCTCCCTCTGACATAAAAATAAATCAAACTTCAAACACACTACAATATACAATATACAATATTATATACCTAAAAAATTTGAAATATACTTAAAACTTCTAAACCAGTAAAACAATTAATTACCTTCTTTTTTGACAGTGATGAAACATTGGAAGCCCTAAGTGACGCTCAAGTCGTGGCCCCGATAGTACTGACAGCTGATACTCACTCAGCGCTGAGAAGGAACTCATACTTGTACGTGTTCGACTACCAGAGCAAGTTCGGAGACTATCCTCAGGTAAGATCTCTCGCAAAGCGATTTTTGACGATCTCCGTGGTATTATGGTATCATACTTGACCGCTATTCAAGAGGAGGTCAATCCCCTGTCAAATCATGATGGAAAATTATCCTTTTCTGATTGGCCTGGGTCTTGGATGGTTATCTATAGGTGTATCTTAATGACGTATATCTATATAAGCATATTATCATACTATAGTATCATTGAGTTAGTATCTTATTTTACAAATGTCGAAGTTACTTTGGCGCTAATCTATGTGATTTGTCCCTATATTTTTTTTTTATTTTTTTTTATATTATTTTGTAAACGATAAAATTAAATTTGATGACTTTTTCCATGTAAACTATCGAAATCAACCAACTTATTGAACTTAAATCAGGAAATTGTAAGACATTTCATCCTAGATCTAATTTTGATGATATATTTTTAGAAAGATACATCAACATTTTTTGTGTTCAATTTTCACGATAATCTATGAAGTTTCAAGTTCCTTAATTTCTCTACAAACGATACGTTGTTCTACTTATTAGGCGTCTACGTCGCTTTGAAAACACAAGTATAGAAGACTAGCTGTGTACCTGCGACTTCTTCAGCGTAGAAAGCGGAAGAGACATGATTTACATTCAAACTTTTACCCCCAATTTTAGTTTATTGTTGGTCAATTTTTGAAAAATTAAAGGAGCCTATATTTGAATGCGGGTTTTTAACTATATGCATACGAAATTTCATTTAAATCGGTCCAGCGGTTTAGCTGCGAAAGCGGAACAGACAGATAGGCAGACTTTTTTTTCAGAGGGATGCAAATGAGCAGGCGGGTCACGCGATTGTAAGTGATCACCGCCGCCCATAGATAACTGCAACACCCGCGAGGTTACAGAAGCGTTGCCGGCCTATAAAAACAGTTGGACCTCCGGCTCTCCCACTCACCGGACGGAAGACCAACACCTGAATGGCGGCTGATAGCCGCCATTCAGGCGTTGGTCTTCTCTGGGAGTGTGGTACTGCCCCGGACCAGCCGACCCATTCATGCTGCAGGCTAAAAAAGCAAGTAGCAGGCTCATACCACTTAGACTTTCGCATAACATTAGTATGGATATGGTTATATCAATTGCGGCATCGATTAATAACTCTTTACACTACCTTGTTGCTGTGTTACATTGCTAATTATCCGTTAGGAGAAAACGAGACGATGAATAATTAAACCTACCAATATCGCAATGGCTTAATATGATAGACCTCTACGAATATACCAAATACCCCACATCAGGTATCTTCATAAAATGGTCGTGTCATGTACAGAAACCATGACAAATAGAAGAAGGTCCTTCGTGGCTCAATTTTGCTGTTTGATGACATAGCTTTAAATTAAGTTACTCGATGTTATGAAATATGAACGTGGAGGAAATTGGGTATTTTAGTAATTACGAGTGCTTGTTAGGTTTATTGAAAACTTAGCCTTCTGTCGTGCTACATTGGAACTATTTTTGTATCCCAGAGGTACATATGTGTTTTATGTTGTAGTGATTTTGAAACTATTTCCGGCAACTCGAATTATTATTTCTTTTTTATGTCAGAGGGAGGCAAACGAGCAGGCGGGTCATGAGATGTTAAGTGATCACCGCCGCCCATAGACAACTGCAACACCCGTGGGGTTACAGAAGCGTTGCCGGCCTGTAAAAACCTCCGCCGAAGAACAAAGAAGTTGGGCTCCCGGCTCCCCCACTCACCGGACGGAGCATGACGGCTGATAACTGCCACTCAGGCGTCGGTCTTCTGTTGGAGTGTGGTACTTCCCCGGACGAGCCGGCCCATTAAGTTAAAATGTTTGATTTCATTACATAATATACATATTATTTTGTACTAGCTAAACCCGTGACTTCGTCCGACCAATGGATACTATAGTATCTTGTTAGCCCTAAGCTCGGTTAAAATAAATTATATCCCTCGGGAACCGTACATTTTTCCGAGATAAAAAGTAGCCTATCTCTTAATCTAGATCATAGTCCATCGCTGTTCCAAATTTCATCCAGGTCTGTTTGTCAGTTTTTGTGTGATGCGCGTACAAACATACAGACAGACAGAAAGACAGATAAAAATTCTAAAAACAATCATTATGGCTTCTATAGGTCCTATTAAGAGCCCCTATATATTTTTTTCTTAAGTATCTCGCATGGACAGACATAGCTCAGTTATAATTTTATTATATATGTTTTCATTATCCACCACACACCATCTTCTTGTTTATTTGGTGACGTGTGATGCTGCTTAGTTTTGGGTTAAGAAGATTCATTCAGGGTCATCAATGTGTGGCACCTTTGGTGTTGCAGGCGTCCATAGGCTGCGGTGACCGCTTACCATCAGATGGGCCGCATGCCTGTTTGCCCGCTTAGTTGTAAAAAAAGAACATTAGAAAAACAGATAAACATTTAAGAGCCAGGTCAATCAGAAAAAGATCATTTTCCATCATGACCAGACTGAGATTCGAACCCGGAACCTCTTGGCTAAGAGGCAAGAACTTACCACTGCGCTAACAAGATCAAATTACATTTTATATTTAACTGAAACATAGCTAAGGTCGGAGTTTGCCCACAGCGTCAAGGCTGCATCCACGGAGAGGAGCTGCCTTACATATTTGGGGCCCCACTAGTGGGCGGCCTAGCCCACTTCCCGCGCAACTACACCAAAGCCGAAGTCGCTTTATCCGAGTCCGTCATGCTGTACTGGGGCAACTTCGCCAAAACTGGGTATGTATTGTGCACGAGCTTCCGAAAAACTGTCGAAGGAGTCTAGTTTAGAAAAAAATATAATTATTAATTTTTATATTATTAAAAATACAAATATAATTATTTAAAAGCATAATTATGAAATTAAATGCCAAACAATATTTTTATCGGCAAAAATACATCGATAATCGTTTTTTAGCTGCTCCAGTATTTCCTGATCAAGTTAATGTTTTTGGTGATCGATCATTAATTAATTAGGTTAATACTTTAATGTAACCCATATGTAATCATATTTTCTATTCATGTATAGAAATCCTAACGAAGCCCAAGAGAGCGACCCAATCAGGGCCGGGCGCCAAGAACGCGTGCGCATGAAGAACATGGAGTGGACCGCGTACGAGGCCGTTCACAAGAAGTACCTCAACATCGACACCAAGTCCAAGCTCAAGAACCATTACAGAGCTCACAGGTATAGTATAGGGATAGACCCACCACATGTCCCCACTACACTTTCCCAAAGCTGTTTCTTGTAACGACCAGGATTAACAGCGACGACCACTTGAAGACAAATAAGCATTATAACTATAGAATTACTATAGAGCTCGCAGATATTGAATAGGGTACAGAGATAGTCCCATCACACATTCTCACTGTATTGTTTACTGTTAACGGTCAGGATTAACAATGGTGACCACTAGAAGACAAAAGAGCAATACAACTATATAACGACTATAGAGCTTACAGATATTGAATAAGGTATAAAGATAGTCCTATCACACATTCCCACTGCTGTGTTTACTGTAACGGTCAGGATTAATAGCGATGACCACTAAAAGACAAATGAGCAATACAACTACAGAACGGCTACCGAGGTCACAGGTATTAAATAGGGTATAAGGTTAGTCCCACCACACATTCCCACCATTGTTTTTACTGTAACGGTCAGGATTAACAGCGGCGACCACTAGAAGACAAGTAAGTAGAGTATACTATAGAATGACTTCCGTACTCACAGGTATTAAATAGGGTAAAAGGGTAGTCCCATCACACATTCCCACCATTGTTTTTACTGTAACGGTCAGTATTAATAGCAACGACCACTAGACGACAAATGAGCAATATAACTATAAAACGACTACCGAGCAGAGTAATCGGATACATGGATTATTATTAATTCGAAGTATTTTGAAATAGAAGGCTATTTAAATGAAATTTCTGTACAATATTTATTTTTTAATCAATATTATATATCCCTATTATACATTTATTACCCCTCACAGTTACAAATTCGAAAGTCGAAAGTTACAAATTCTTATCAAATAAGCCGCTTTATTGCAACAAAAACTCCTTTCCCTTAAGGATCCATTTATTCCACACAATAGCAAAGCACAATACCGTTACTGGTAACAACGTATTAATGTACACATGTACATATATGTACGCTGTACTAATCAAACTTTGAATACGATAGGCCTCTAGATATTTTAACGAAACCGATAAAGCACCAACTCATGAATATGTTCTGTTCCACAATGCGTCACTAACTATAGGCGAAATACATTTATGTTACGTGCGGCCGACGCCGTCAATAAAGTTTGTAATGTTGATGATTCTGAACTGGATCTTTTTAACTCCAGTGTAAGTAAATTTAAAAATACATTGTGTAAGCGATTGTTCGACATGGTTCCCTAACAAAATTGTCCTATTAGAGGGTTTTGTTTTGTTCTATATCTGCTCTCAGTTTTGTTCTAAATCTGCATTCAGTTTTTTGTTATTGTTTTTTTCCTCTTTTGTTCTATTGGTGAACACATTTGTTTTTTGATTAATTTCAAATAACCTAAATTATTAAGCAAGCAAGCAATATGCATAACTATAAGCGGAACATTGTAGTTGTGCTTTTTGTAAATCTTTTATGTTATTATTTAAGATATATTGTGCTGTATGTTTTCCAAATAAAACAAAATAAAATAAATAAAATAAAACAATTTCGTAGTTTATTTGTATCGCATTCATTAACTGTGGTTTGTGGGTTATTTTTTATTATGAATTACGATACATGAATATAATTTCTTTATAACAGATTTTTCTGCAGGTTTACTATTTAATAGAAAAATCAAGTCTCGTTAATTCTATCTTTTTATTATTTGGGAAAAAAAGCTTGGATAAAATAGAAAGAATAATAAAAGAAAAAGTATAAACAATTCATTCTGAATTAAAGCAATTGTTCACAGGCTATCATTTTGGCTGAATCTTGTCCCGGATCTTCATCGCCCAGGCGGGGACGATGTGCCTCCATCCCATCATCAAATAGAACCCGAAGATTCGTCACCACAACCGACTCTCAAGACATTCAGTCCGCCTTTTAGGAAACCAACTGAAATAGTATTGACTGAAACAGGCCTCGCAACAAAAGTTCCTATACTTAACGTTGTGAATATAACATCCCCTTTGAACTTCAATATAATTGGTTTGAATCCACCGACCCAAAGTACCACAGGTATAGAAACGCACAAACTAGACGTATCGACTACAACTGCTCCTGAAGACGGTTTTGCCGCTTATTCCACGGCATTAAGTGTCACAATAGCCATTGGCTGCTCGTTACTCATTCTGAATGTCCTTATTTTCGCCGGAGTATACTATCAAAGAGATAAAACGAGAATGAATGGCCAAGACGGCCCGAACGGCGCACATTTGAAGAAAAGAGTAGAAAATGGACAGATGCCAAACAATATATGCGGTGATTTAGAGGGCGCTCTGACCTATCAAACAAGTTTGAAGAATGATCCCGCTACTATATTGAGCCATCACCATACCCATTCACACCATCAATTACCTCCGCCCGAGTTTGCAGATTTGCCCAGTAACAACGTCGCTAGTATGGCGACTTTGCCGAGAGCGCCGCCCCCTCCCAAGTTAGGGAAGAGTAATATAAATACTCTAGCTAGCGGACAACTACAGGAAAACCAACCATTGCTGTCAGCTCACCAGATGCAAATGATAAATACAAGTACGTTGACGAAGAAGAACACGCAGTTGAACGCTAAATCGAACGTGACGATGGAGGAACTCAGAGTGTGACGTCAGAGGGCATGACTGCAACGAGCCGGCAGTTGCAGCGACGTTGTCCACCACGACGAGATCGTGTGACTTGGGCCGGACCTTCTCAAGTGTGTGACAGATTACATATAAACAATGGACGAGACGCAGAGACGGAGGCGGGAAATCGTGAAAGTGAACAGGAATATTACGAGAAACATTTCGAAATACCGCTACGTCTCCGTGTAACGTGAGTGATTCTGTGCCACTTGAATTTGGAAGGGTTATTAGTGACAATCATATCTGTATACTGAACACTTGTGTGTACTAATCATAAATAGACATTCGGTGTAAATGATTTGTAAATATTAATTAATTGTCTGTACATAGTTCAGCAGCTCAGCCGCATATCCATCCTTAATACAATTAATGTAATCTCGATTAGTTGAATTATATGAAAATAATGTGATGAATAGTGTTTATTTCGGTATTTCTATTAAAGAGTTGGATAATTAAGTGGCCGTTAAGGAGTCCAATGATTAATTTAGCATTTGGGGGTCTTGGTGCGGTAAATTATGGTTCGTAATGAAAGTGATTCAATCACATTGATTTTGTATTAGTAATTGAAGGTTTGATTAGACGACCGAAGTGAGAGGTATAATATCTTGGGTATAATTAAGAGTTCTATACGAGACACCAATTTTTCGCAAGTTTATAATTAGAAGCAATAAAAATCTCATCGAAGGTCGACAGTGTCTCATATTTATTAAATGGGTACTTTTGTATTTTTGAACAGTAAATAGTGAAATATAAAGAAATTAAATTTTGATTACTTAACCCCCGACGCAAAACGAGGGATATTAATTTGACGTGTGTGTGTGTCATTCTGTCTGTGGCATCATAGCATCCAAACCTATTTGGTTAATTCTTTTTTTATTAAAAAGGTGACTTCTTCTAGAATGTTCTTAGTTATGTTTAACCCTCAACGCAAACGAGGGGTAAGATTGACGTGTGTTGTTATATTGTGTCGGGGTTTTTTTAATTTTTTCATATAACACCATATAGAGTTTCGTCTTCCAAACAAACGTTATTTCAACTTTTCGTTCTTATTTACATAATTTTTTATTATTAAGTGTAATAGAAAGTGTATGTTTACTGTTTTTCAAAATACAAAAGTCATGTTTATTTCTAACATAGACGGACCAATAGCGACTGTATATATGTAAATAAAATAGAAAAATAACAGGTTGTTTCCCATTCAATGACTGAATTTGTTGGTTTTTGGCTGTTCAATTTTATTTTAACGTCGTTTGAAAGAAGATCGTTGTCGTCAATATTTATCCAATATTCTGAAGGTTCCTTCAATTCCAATTACGTGAAATTGGTTTTTTTCTAGTCACCAATTTACAGTGTCAGATAAATTGCACGGAAATTGGATGTAATTTTTTATTATATTTAATAAGACACATTATTACATAAACAAATTGAAACGACTATAGAAATAATAACTTAAATAAAAGTAAATGATATTCTGAATATTTTAAATTCTTTTTTCTCTTTTTTATGTCAGAGGGATGCAAACAAGCAGGCGGGTCACGTGATGTTAAGTGATCACCGCCGCCCATAGACAATTGTAACACCCGCGGTGTTACAGAAGCGTTGCCGGCCTATAAAACCCCCAAATGGGGAGGACGGGGAAGTTGGGCCTCCAGC